>JADLZN010010661.1:567500-802669 GCA_018155175.1 Sinocyclocheilus anophthalmus | reverse complement strand
CTGGAAGGTGGGTCCCCAAGACTGGAGTTGAGAAACACTTCCCTACAGGACCATCTCGGCAAATGGGGAAACTGACCAGCGTTCTCTGGTTAACTTGAATGTGACACAATCTTACTGTTGCAGAAACTCTAAATCCGTCCTAGCCAATCACAGAACCTCTGTCGTCCTCAGCATCGAGTTATCCGTTTGTTCCCCGTGCGCGGAGATCTAGCCATCTGCCTCGTCAATGCCGAGCGCTGGAGCAGGCAGCTTGCAGGCTTCTTCCTGGGCCTGAACCCAAGCCGAGGGTTTTTGTAGGCAGCCCAGTTTTACATGAAAACCCTGGCTTAGGCAAGACCCATGCGGCTCAGGAAGGAACACAGGCGGTAGCACAAGGGGGAAAAAATGGCTGCTGCCCCCTTCGCTCTCTCATCCCCATCTGCTGTGGGCTCGCAATTACCTTGAACCTCATCATATAGCAAGCCCCACACACCCTCATACAAAGGACGAGCCATGTGTGCCGCACATTCCCAAAAGAGCGCCTCTGCTCCTGAACGCCTGTGCAGACATTAATTAAAATCAATTAAACTGTCCACTATTCCAGCTGCTATTTGTGGTCTCCAGCAGGTTCTTCTTTCATTTTGTCCCTGGCCAACTTCTGAAACTGGTGACTTCATTAAGTACCCAGTCACCTTGCCGTCTTCAGGGAGTGTCCACTCGCCTGCGGCAGAGAAAACACGGGAAGGCTTTGCTGTAAATCTGCCGGTGCTCTTTCCAGGGGCTTAGGTTTGTTTTTAGCTGCCTTCTGGCTGCCCACAAGAGCGGTGAGCAGAATGCTTAAGATGTGCCATCTGCTTTTCCACCGTGTCGCAGAATCCTCTGAGAGTCCTTGGAGGAGTCTCGGAGAAAACTGAGGCAAAGACACCTGCAGCCGTCGCTGCTGCTTCTCCTCCGTGTCTCTAAGGGCGTCGAACCCTCGCTTCCCCTCCTCTGCTCTCTTCTCTTGTAGCCTCGCTGTTTTTCTATTCAATCTGACCCTGGCTTTCAGCCCTTCTTGGCAGTCTTGTCCACCAGCGACCCAGAGCTAGCATTTCATAGAATCCAACACCAACAGCAGCCCAGGTTTTGCCATCTGCTCGCTTCCTGCGAGGTGTCAGACGCTCACACGCTTCTTTACACATTCAGGTGTGCCTGGCCTTAGCTTGCCCCTGGTCATGCTGTGAGAGCGCTAGGTTCAGAGTGCTGGCCAACGAAAGATCAGAGCGGGAATGCTGGACCGCACAGCCACGGGTAACCATCGTGCAACCCAAAATCCAAAGGTGTCAGACCACCTTCCCGAAACATTAGCTCTTTTCCAAAACCTTCTATTTTTTTTTAGACAACATCATAGGCTAACTCCAGATGTGAAGGCTTTTGTGAAAGTTGGCTAGTTTTAGCAGCAGCGCAGACTGTATTATGTGGATAAGGCAACACCAGAATGCACTGCGCTAGGCTCAGTGGGAAAAAAAAGTCCATAGCAAAGAAGGCCAATAGCTTTCGATTTTAACCAATATTTGCGTCTACGGTCTATTTTTAATCTCATTGGAGTGTTGTGTGTTTAGCATAGCAATATGTTAAAACTGTTGTAATATGTTGTGGATCAATATAATTGCTAAAAGTGGTTAGGGTCATACATGCACTCTTTTACCTTCTCTTTATTTGTGCTATGTATTTTTAAACTTATTCAAGTGTTTTTGCCTTTAGGTCCAAACATGTTACAAGAACTTTGTAATATGTTCGGATCAATACAATTGATAAAGTAGTTTGGATTAGGGTTACAAGTAGGGTTTTCCAACTTCAAAAAGGAAACTAAGGGCCAACCGTGGGTTTTCATAGAAATACGGACAGAATATGGACACACTCAGGCCTATTATATTATAGTATGTATATAAACAGTATCTTCTTTTCAGAGTTTGTAATGTTTGTTACTGGAGTCCTCTTATGCTTCTCAAGGCGGTCATTTATTTGATCAACATACAGACAACATAATATTGTTAATATTATTGGCAATTACTAATAGTTGTTTTCCATCCTTTTAGACTTTAAAAAGATAATTTATGTCTGTGATGGAGCACTGAATTTTCAGCATCATTACTCTAGTCTTCAGTGTCCCATGATCCTTTAGTCATTAGTCATAGATCTAATCCTTCTATATTCTGATTTAGTTACAGTGTTTGATAATATATCAACTGTAGTGCTGCTTACTACTTTTTTGCACCTGGTTCCCTAATAAATCGGAAGTTAAAAAGACCAGATTTAGTCAAAGATAAATCTTTTTCTGACAATATCACTTTTTATCGCATTTAACACCTTATCCTTGCTGAATAAAAGTATTCACAAAATTTCTTGTCAAAAAAAAAAAAAAAAAAAAAAGAAGTGTACTTACCCCAAACTCTTTGAAAATATTGTATATTTTAACACATTTTTATTTGTGAATAAATACGTTTAGTTTTTAACTTTTTATTTATCAAAGATCCTTAAAAATATCAAGGTCCCAAAAATATTATGCACACCAATTAGAAAGTTCAGGCCATGTTATTATGATTTTTGAAGGATCATGTGACACGGAAGACTGGAGGAATGATACTGAAAATACAGCTTTGATAGCAGGAATAAATTACATTTTACAATATATTAACATATAAAACTGTTTATGTTTAACTTGCAATAATAGGCATTTCACAGTTTTTTTCCTGATTTGTTTGATCATACCGTGCAGCCTTGATGAGCGAAGAAACTTCTTTAAAAACCTTTTTGAACCTCAGTGTTATAATTTCTACTATATCTACCTCTGAACAGTTTAAATATTCTCCCATTGTCAATAACCTCTATACTATTTATCACCTACATCCGAGTACTTCCCTACACTTTTTTTATACTATCATATTCCTACAGTATGTTACTATAGCCCACCTGTACATATTTATTCCTTTTTGTGGTTGTGTGCTTTGATTTTTAAAACAAAAAATTCAAATTTTTTTATTTATTTTTTATACATTTTTATGATTTTTTATTTATATGCATATGGGATTTTATTTCTTATTTTTTTTAATTATCTGTGTGTTTGTGCTCTGTCTGGAAACTTGAACACTAATCCACTTCCTTGTTGTGCAAAATACTGTGGCGATAAAGGCTTTTCTGCTTCTGATATCGGTGTTTAATAGCTATACGTAGCTGTATATGAAAATGCATTTTTCAATTAAAGAACTTATATAATTAATATGGACTGCTTTGGGTGCTTGACACTTCATTGGTCATTTTGTGTTTTAAGAATGATATTCAAGGTTAAGAATACGCTGTTAAATATTAATATTATTTAAATATAAATTGTTTTATCTAGGTTTAACAACATTACCTACATTGTAGAAAGACGACTTTCCTTATTAATCACGTCTTCCCTCAGGTAAAATGCACGTTTTCTTGCGTAGCTGGATATGAATCACGTTGTTTCCATTCGCCCAAACTGATTTGCTGAAGTCGAAACGCGGATGTTAAAAAAACCCCAACTCTATTAGCACGAGTCCTGCTCACTGTGAAGTGGGAGCGAGAATTGCGCTTGGTCTTAAAGCCTCCCTCGAACGTCTACGTTCACAAATCAAACACTTGTCAAAAAAGAATGATTAATTCTCAGTTTAGAGTTTGATATTAGTATGGTCTAGGGTGGTCATATGGCATATGCTTTAAATACGGGACAAATTGTGTTCCGTATAGCTTTCATACGGAACGCTTCGTTGATGCCTTAAATACGGGATGATTCCGTATTATACGGAACGGTTGGCAACCCTAGTTACAAGTGTACTATTTTCCTTAGTATTTGTGTTATGTATTTTTATGCTGCTTAGTGCTGTTTAGCTTAGCAGCATGTTAGCTGGCAACTAACTAACAACTGTTTTTCTCTTGTGGATTGATAAAATTGATTAAAAGTAGTTAGACTTAGGGTTAGAAGTTCACAGTTTTACCTTTTATTTGTGTGTGCTATGTATTTTTAAACTTATTGGCTTACTTTGCTGTTAGCCTAGCAACATGTTAGTGGGAAACATTACTAATATACTGTGGATTGATAAAATTGTTAAAAAATAGTTAGGCCTAGGGTTACAATGCACTATTTTAGCTAATATTTGCTATGTATTTTATTCGTATTAGTGCGCTGTGCTGTTAGCTTAGCAACCTGTTAGCCAAAAACTCCTGTACTCTGTTGTGGATTGATAAAACTGATACAAATGCTAGGTTTAGGCTTACAAGTGCACTATTTTACCTAATATGTTTGTGTACTGGATATTTTAAGCTTATTAGAGTGTTGTGCTGTTAGCTTAACAGCATTCTAGACAAAAACTCTTAATAATCTGTTGTGGATTGATAAAATGATTACAAATAGTTAGGTTTAAGGCTGTGAGTGCACTATTTAAGCTAATATTTTGTGTGTGCGCGCTATGTATTTTGATGCTTATTAGAGTGTTGTGCTTTTAGCTTAGCAGCACGATGATTAACAACTTTTGTATTCTGTTAGATGGATAGATTAATTTGATAAAGGTAGTTATGTTTAGGCTTAAAAGTGTGCTAATTTACCTAATAATTACGTGTGGTGTGTAGCTATATGCTTATTGTGGTGTTGTGCTGTTAGCTTAGCAGCATGCTAATGCGAAACTCATTTGTAGTAAATTGGTAAGTTGGGTCTTTTGTGTGAGGAGCTCCATTTGAGTTGCTGCCTATGAAGAATGTCCTAAATCAGTGCTTAATAGAGGCAGAATGCCTGATTAACAGTGTTTTTTTTGAGGTTTGTGTTATTAAATTGAAGAAATTTATTTATTTTTAATTATTTAGCGCAATATATAACTTTCGAAAGCTTTTTTGGTTTTTTTGTTCCTAGTGACCCATTTGTTCATTTTAAAAGGTACACTTTTTTGTGAATGTTTAATGTACATGTAGAAAAACATTTAGAAAAAATTGTTCATATTCTTAATTTGCAAGTACATAAAAAGTACATATTTTTGTAAATATGCTTAATGTACAAGTTGAGAAATCTATTTAAAGTTTTAATTATAGTCTGTACCTTTAAAATGTACTTTTTTGTAATATGCTTACGGTACAGATAAAAATGCAATTTAAAATATATATATATAAGCTATATATAGTACATATAACTGTTTTAATTCTAGATAAAGTATTTTAATTATTATTCTAAATGTACTTGTATGTAAAACAATAGTTGTAAATCTGCTTTGTAAAAGGTTTGTTAAAAGCCATTTAGAAATGTACATAATTAATAAAAGTATTTTTAAAGTAATGTAGATTTTCTAATTTACTTCAATGTTCATTTAAAACATAGCATTTAATCTTTGTAACATTGTTTAAGTTAGTTAGTAGGCTTCCCATGAAAATGGTTTGCAATGTACTTTAAATAAACCCCTTCATAGATAATAAAATTTTTTTAACTATTTTACTTATAATTAAAAATTACTTACTTTAGGTATTGTATTTGCATTTAAGGGTTAATGGTGTGTTTATGACCAGAGCTGGTTGTGGTTTTTAGGCAGAAGGTGTTTCTCTTCACTCCTCAGCCTCATATAAATCATTTATGCTTTATCAGTGTATTACTTACCACATCTCAGGTTATCAGGCTTCTTTTGAAGAATCCCACTAGCGCATTCAGGGTTTGCTGCTTCCTATTTACGCGAAGAGCTCCTCTTTAGACGCATTACTAATGATGGCGACTGAAGCGAATGGGAGCAGGAATTGGCTCCAGGACTGAAAATGGCTTCATTGTCATTGTGCTCGGCGTTTGCAGCGGCCTAAAGGTCTCCAGGAGTAAATAAATAAACGCTGGAAGGCTGTTTTTGGTCCGGAGCGATGCAGACTCGATTCAGGGCTGATGATACTGTGCTCTTCGGGTTCTCGGTCACCTGAATGTGGCATCAGTGCAACAGCGAGATCTCTGGCAGGGAGCCACTTAATGCTCAGGGCTGCGTTTCCCTAAAGCTTCGTAAGCTTAAGAAGTTCGTAAAAATGATCGTACGACTGATCTTAATATTACGGTGTGTTCCCAAAGCATCAGAACTAAGTAGCACTGAAATCATCGAGATCTACGTTGTTTCTGGAGTAGGTTGTGACTGAGGAAATTTTCCCCACGGTTAATCGACATGTGACAACACGGTAATACGCGTATCACCAAGGGTGGGGGCTTCCCTCTTTTCCCTCGTCTTTTTGGACTTTCGAATTAGCGGTAGCTTGCGTCAATTGCTTGAATGCAACAGCAAAATAAAACGTCAAACTCACTTTAGCATGTAAAACATAGAACTTTTATTACCAAAACAAATAAAAATACACCATGCTATAGGGCAGGCTATGCCTAATATAAAATAACTTGCATAAGTTTAATAGGTACAAAACTGGAAATAAGTAAACATGTATTATATATAACCAAATAAATAAGAAATGTAGAATGTTTATTAGCAAAACGAATAAGAAGCTTGGAGGCACGGCATACACCTTGATGTCAAATAAAATTAAATAAATGACACAAAGTTTAAATAATGTAAAAATCAGCAAACACTGTGGAACAATTAAATAAGGAACGAATGTTTAAAAAAACTTCCAAATCACCTTAGATAAACGGCAAAAGTCACCCTAGGCTTTTGTATTTCTTTTCGAAACTAAATCATCCGCGATCGTCTTGTCTGTCTCCACTCTTCTCGTCAGTCAGCTCGACTCACTCCTCACTGGAGAAATTAAATCTGAACTGTGATACGACTGTCGTTCGGTACGCTGCATTGAGCAGCCGCATTCAGTTTAATTGTATTGTCTGTTCTCTAACTGAACTAAATTAATTTTATTACTATAAAAAAATCTAAACAACGGTGGGGGTCGGTGCCGCGGTGGGAAAGTGACAACCGGTGTTGCGGCTTAACACCGGTATAACCGTTAGCACCGTCTATCGCGGCAAGCCTACTCTGGAGTAATCGTAAAGCCCTAAGTGCATCGTAAGAAGAGAGAGTTATGAGGTCACCTGCAGGACAACCAGCAGATTGCACCTTTAACTTTTTTCAAGTGCAGTGTGATTATAATATAAGGATATGATTGTACTTTATTGTTCACTTTATTACTCGTTTTTGTTGTTGTTTTTTTTAAATGAATTTATAAATGAAATAATTAAAAATGGCAGAAAACAAAAAATACATATACACATCTAAATTAAATGACTGAACCAAAAAAAATTTATAAAAGAAGTAATGTAGGAAATATGTTTCAAAGACTGGGGGGAAAATCTGTCAATGACTTGCTGACTTGCACGAGAACCAGCAATGTATTGGACCCGGAAATAACGTCTCTGAAAGTTCTTCTCTGCTGCTTTTTAAGCAAATATCAATACAGCTTTAGCCTGCCCTCTACAGGTCATCACTACAACTGACACTTCCTTGTCACTCTACAACATCACTTTTCCCCCAAGCTTACATAAGCACAATGATATTTCTCTCCACACAAAATAAATAAATAACTACAATACCATTACAACTAGCATCACAATTACATAGGTAAAAAAATTAGCCTCACAGTTTCATCACTTTTTTTTTTTTTGTACCTTTTTTTTTCAGTCTTCCAATTCATATCACTATTACTTCAGTTCATAATCTTTTAAATGGGTAGGCAACTTCCTGGTTCTTTGTGACCATCTCATAATTACAACAGGACTAGCAGGTTTGTTAATTTCAGTGATTATCTCCGAATGTTGAGAGGAATCCCCAGATGCTTCAGAGGGATTAGTTTAACTAGAAATGTCCTCAGTCCTTGTTCCCTCAGTCTCTTTAGCAACTACAGGTGTTGAGTTTCCAGGAATGTCGAAATCAGGGAATTTACAGTCCATTTCCTCATCTAAAGTGTTTACAAGCAATTTCTGTCGGGCATGAATTTGATCCACATGCCGTCGAACCACTCGCCCATCGCCCACCATTACTTTATAAGAAAGTGTTCCAGTCACAGTCGCTATATGACCCGGAATCCATTTCGGTCCATAAGTAAAGTTCCTAGTAAGTACTGGATCTCCAACACAAAAACTCCTTTCACGGGCCTTTTTATCATGATAGATTTTTTGCTTTTGTTCATGAATTTTCCTTGTTAAATCAGGATCTATAAAGTCCATTGAACAGTGTAATTTCCGTCCATACAACATTTCCGATGGAGAGAGCCCTTGTGGTGGTCTGGGGAGTGATCCTGTAACTGAATAAAACTTGAGACAATTTAGTTGCAATTGTTCCATCAACATTTTTTTAGCATAGTTTTAACAATTTGGACAGCCCGTTCCACTAAACCATTACTAGAAGCATGGTAAGGTGCAGAAGTAACATGCCGTACTCCATTTTTATGAAGGAACTCTTAGAATTCGGGCCTTTCGCACCGCAGGAACCTTTTCATAGTACCAGAAACTAATTGTGGAACTACCCACTTTTAGGCATTTTCGCACCACCGGAACTGGGAGCGATTTCAGTACCGGACTGCCTTTTTCTAGAACCAAATTAGCTCCTACTCCAGAGAAGGGTCTAACCAGCACAACTGGTACTAAACGTGACGTAAGTAGACATTGATTGGCCAAACGCGTACGAAAATGCCCTCACCCACCATGATTTAAAACTCAGTGTAAACATACTGTAAACATTGTGTCAACTTATTTCGCAAGATGGACGGACACTGAAGTGCAAGCACTTGTATCAAATGTAGCACTGCCAGTTGTCGTTGGAGATTCTTAGTCCTCCTTTCCGTTCGTTCAATCGCTTTACGTATACGTCGACATTCAATGTCCATTATTGTGAAACCCGCGAGAAAACAAAAACACCTCTCCGATCACAGCGTCCTCCATCCTCATGTTCTTCTTTGTTTCTGTTGTTGAACACCGCGCACAAATGACGTCGCTGTCAACCAGCTTACGTCACTTCTTAGTACATACTGTCGGTGCGAAAGCAACCCTTTAAATGGTACTGGAAAATAGTTCGCACAAAATCATCCCAGTACTTTAGTACTGTACATTTAGTTCTTGGAACTAAAGCAGTGCGAAAGGCCCTAATGAAGCAAGTACCATTATCTGATACAATCAGTTCAGGTAATCCATGGTTATTGAAGCTCTTCTGCAAACATTCAATAGTGGAGGCAGATGTGGCTGAATTCACTGGATACATGTCCATCCATTTTGAATGTGCATCAATCAAAACAAAGAAAATTTTTCCCATGAATGGTCCTGCATAATCCACATGCAAACGTTGCCATGGTTTGTCCGGCAAATTCCAAGGATGCAGTGGGGCAACAGCTGGAATATACTCTTGGTACATACAACAAGTTTTAACCAGCCTTTCCACATCCTGATCTAACTTGGGCCACCACACATAACTTCTGGCCAAAGCTTTCATCCTAGACACTCCTGGGTGACACTGATGCAATTGTTTAAGAACTTCTGGTCTACCCACACTGGGAATGATTACTCTGGGCCCCCCAAAGCACACAATCATCCTGTACGCTTAATTCATCTTTCCTTAATGTGAATGGGTCAAACTCCGTTCCTGTTAATTCATGCAAACATCCGCGTTGCACTGTTTCTCTTACCTGAGATAATACTGGATCTTTTCTTGTCCACTCCCTCACCTGTTCTGCTGTGATCAGGGTGATATCAGCATTCTCCAGCATTAGAACTTTTTCCTCCTGCTCGGTGGAAGATTCCATTGGCAATGGTAGCCGACTTAGAGCATCTGCGTTGCCATGATCTTTGCCAGCCTTGTAGATGATGTTGTATTCGTATGCTCTCAGGGTCACAGCCCATCGCTGGATTCTAGGAGAGGACATTTGGGGAACAGCTTTTAACTCGTTAAATAAAGACAACAAGGGTTTTTGGTCCGTAACGATTGTAAATTTTCGACCAATAATAATTTAAAAGTCCTAAATAAGCCTTCAATTCTGTCACATTCTTTGGTGAGGGAGCATTTTGAATAGCTGCCACCTTTTCTGGTGTGGGATGGAGGCCTGTGTCATCCACTTTATGACCTAAGAACATTACCTCTTTTTCCATGAAGGAACATTTACTCCTTTTCAATCGCAGTCCTGCTTCCTGCAATCTATCCAATACTCTAGCAAGAGTTTGGAGATGCTCTTCATCATTACGACCGGTTACCAGGATATCATCAAGGAAAACTGCCACATGTGGAAGACCTTGCAATACCCCCTCAATGGTCCAATGGAAGATGGCGGGGCTAGAAGAGACTCCAAAAGGTAAAACACAGTAAGTAAACAGACCTTTGTGGGTATTCACTGTGACATATTTCCTGGACTCTGCATCTAATGCAATCTGATGATAAGCATGGCTCATGTCCAATTTTGTGAACTTCTGTCCACCCGACAAAGTTGCAAACAAATCCTCTATTTCGAGGAATGGGGTACTGTTCCAACTTTGAAACTCTGTTTACCGTTAGCTTGTAGTCCCCACATAGACGTATGGTATTATCAGACTTTAAAACAGGTACTACAGGTGCAGCCCATTCAGAGTGTTTAAAAGGTTCTATGATGTGTTCTCTTAACAGGCGTTCTATTTCAACTTCAACCTTTGCCTTCGTTGCATAAGGGACCGGTCAGGCTTTGAAAAACCTTGGGGCCGTTTCCTTATCTACATAAATCTTCGCTGGTGGACCCTTCAATTCCCCTAAACAATTCTTCATGTTGGCTGAGGACTTCAGGCAAAGTAAAATTTTTCACCCCTTGCATCCTATGTAGGGCCTCCCATTCCATACCCAATTCCTTAATCCATCCTCTGCCCAATATATTGGGTCCTGTTCCGGGTACTACCACTACCGGTAACTCCTTCACTGTGCCTTTGTATCGGACTTCTACTTGTGCAGAACCCAACACGGTTAGAGCTTGGCCAGTGTAAGTCTTTAAATTCAAAGAACAATTCTTTAACTTAGGAATTTTATCTGTTTCCCACAATTTGGCAAAGTTGGACCCATTCATTATTGTCACACCACATCCTGTATCCACTTCAAACTGTGCATTTGACTCATTAACAACCAATGTGATGGTCAGCGGAGCTACTTTTGGAATTCCTGTTTCTTGCAAACTGTACACTGTAAAAATACCTTCATCAGATGCAGATGCACTTTTTTCATCTCTGGTCACATAATGCATTCTTTGTCCTCTTCTTTTACGTCTTCCTCCCCCTTGGAAGTTGGATTATGTGTCCTTGTTTTCCACATTTATGACATTTCTCAGAAGCAAATATACATTCGTTAGCCAAATGTTGCAAACTTCCGCATCTGTAACATGCTCTACCTTGACCATCATCTTGCTTTACTGACATTTTATGCACTCTTACTAAAATTGATGTTTCTGGGCGTTGAGCTTGCAAATCTCTCACATCTTTATTGGCTGTTTACATTGCTTGGGCTATTTTCAATGCCTTCTCAAATGTTAAATCAGTTTCTGCCAATAGTCTACGGTGAATACGGTCATCATTTATGCCACATACCAGTCTATCCCGAAGCATTTCTGTCAGTTTTTCTCCATAATTACAATCATGAGCCAATTTCCTCAATACTGCTACATAATCAAGCACAGTTTTCCCCTCTTCTCTTGATCTTGAATTGAATTTAAATCGTTGTACAATTTCACTGGGCTTTGGGTTGAAATGCTCTTTAAGTAAGTCCACTAATTCATCAAACGTCTTTGAGCCTGGTTTAACTGGACTTAATAAATTTCTCAATAGACTGTATGTTGACTTCCCACAGAGCTCAACAATATAGCTTTCTGCTTGGCTGCTTCTGTAATCTCATTTGCCTCGAAGAAATGTTGCAATATTTCACAATATTCTTCCCAAGACTGGGACTGACTAGCAAATGGTGTGACTGTTCCTACCAGATTGGCCATCTTTTCCAAAGCTCCAACTCATAGAGATCCAGTTTTCTTCTTCTTCACCTTTTCACCTTCCAAAAAACTCCTTTCGTCTTCAAAGTATCCCCCTTTGCTTGTCCTCGTCGCCAAAGTAATAC
This sequence comes from Sinocyclocheilus anophthalmus, assembly GCA_018155175.1. Taxonomy (NCBI): domain Eukaryota; kingdom Metazoa; phylum Chordata; class Actinopteri; order Cypriniformes; family Cyprinidae; genus Sinocyclocheilus; species Sinocyclocheilus anophthalmus. The sequence goes on along the minus strand of JADLZN010010661.1, from coordinate 790,637 downwards.
TTGAGAGGCATTCGATCTTTTCAAGAGTGCATTGTACGCAAACGAATGCATCAACATCAGTACACTCAATCACCACAGGTGGAGTCATTTACACATAAACCAGTGCTTCTCTGCTGCTTTTTACGCAAATACAATACGACTTTAGCCTTGCCCTCTACAGTCCATCACGACAACTGACACTCCTTTCACTCTACAACCCAGATACATATCTATATATATATATATATCGATATAGGTAAGTACATGATATATTACTTATTTACCGTAATAATATAATATCATATCCTATTAGTTATTTTATCCGAGTTGTCTGTAACGCAGCATTAGTGTTAAAATTTCAATAAACGAGCGTTTACTACAATTACGAGCCATTCTATAAGATGACATTTCAGCACTTGACAAACGAATAGCGACTCCTAAGTAGCACTTAAAACACGGCTACGCGCGATTGCGTAAAGTGCATTTTTGGGAAACACACGTGAAACAACAACGAACAATCGTAAAATTACTTGTAGAAAACGCTCTTAAGCGCATAATGATTCATCGTTATCTCGTAAACTCAGCCCCAGTTGTTAGTGCGCGGGGGGGCTGAGTTCTCCATCTCTGTCAGTCTCGCGCGTCTCTCGTCTCCCTCCACGATCTGATCTTGCGGCGCCCGCTCCACATCCGCTCATGTACTGATAGTCAGCTTGACATAAGCATCTGTACTCGGTCATCAGCCAGATGATCCTGCTGCACGCCGCTGGCTATTTTACAGCGTCTGGCCGCGCCATGCGACGGTATCTTCATCAAAGCCGCGGACTGGGGACGCCTGCGGGTGACCCTCCTGAAAACACATCACAGCATTCAGTGTCTGAATCGCTGCACTGGAGTGCAGTTATTGCACGCCTCTCGCGTTTATTTAAGCAACTTATGTTCTGTTCTGCGTTTGTAACGTCCAGTGTGGTTTTATATTAGTAAAGGGCAGTTTTAATTATACTATAGTTTATAGAATAAAAGCTTTCCATTGATGTAGGTTTATTGGGATACTGCTACTACAACTAGTTGAATCTGGAATCTTAGGGTGCAAATAAAGTCAAATATTGAGAAAATCACCTTAAGGTGGCCAAAGAGTTCTTAGCAATGGCATATTTCCTAATCAAAAAACTTAATTTTTTGATATAGTTACAGTAGGCACTGTACTAAATATCTTCATGGGACATGATCTTTTCTTAATATCCTAATTATTTTTGGCATAAAAGAAAAATCAATAATTTTGTTTTTGTATTTTTGGCTATTGCTACAAATAATATACCCCAGCGACTTAACACTGCGTTTGTGCTGCAGGGTCACATTTTGTATATTTAGTATTGTGCATTATCTTAGTCCTTATCTCTAGCTGATACATAATGTTTTTCCCCTTATTTTTAGTTATTTTGATACTATTTTTTTATAGTTTTAGTAGTATTCATGATATTTTTATTAGTTTTATTATTATACATAATATTTGGTCTTGTTTACTATTACACATGATATTTAGGCTTACATGGTTTTATAAAAGATAAAATTGTCCGTTTGTGGCTTCAGGCTTTTTGTTTGATGCCTTTAGTGAAACACAAATCTACCAGCAGTAGCTGTGAATCTGTTGGGTCCTATTAGAACAGAGGCAATAATTAAGACTGGGGTTGTGAATTACCATAATTTGAGAGAAATCCCGAGCTTTACCAATCCTGATGGAAATCTAGCAGTCAGCCCCACATGTTAGGATTTGAAGTGCTAATGCAAAGAAGCTCTGCTCCTAAAGAGTTGCCGCTGAACGCATTTGCTAGTAAACAGTGACTTTGTCTGATGTGGAAATAAAAAAAATTTTTGAAATAAAATTTATGACTAGTTTAATTATTGTATGAATATATAAATTAATAATATATTATATTAATTTATTTTATATTAAATAAATAAAAAGATTTTCTCATATGAAATGCCCAAGGTCTTACATTCATCATTCTCTAGCTGCTCTAGTTGAAGAAATCGGGATGGTCGGAGACGGTGTCCTTGATTCTGTAGCAAACTTAAGGCATACCAATTGGCATATACCACTAGGCACGGTGCCGAGTGCAGAATATGGGCTGCGATAGTGTATCTGAAGACGCAGAAATGAGATTCACGCTCCTTAATGGAGCATTATGTAGTTCCGCCTCGACCCTGCAGCCCTCGCTCTCTCTCCACGCCCAGTCCATTATTTGTTTCCCTGCACTTGCACTCATTTCCCTGCACCCTGCACTCATTTCCCTGCACACACCCTGTCTCCTGTGCAGCAGCCCATGCTGACGGCGCAGTGTTTGACGTGATAGGCCAGCCGAACCCAAAGCATCATGACCGGTGACTCTTCTAGGATTAATCAAGCAAGCGCACAAACTCTCGTCCGCTCCTCCGTGCACTTCCTGTTATGCAAATTGAGCTGTTTTTGGAGCACAGGAAATTCAATTGACCACCTCTCAAATCCACACAGCTGGGGCTACAGATTCGTTGAATGTCATCTTAGTTCTGCTTTTGAAAAAACATGTCTTCCTCTTCCCATCGTGTGGTTTGTATCCCATTTTTCTCTCTTTGGCTCTTCCGCCCACTGTTCCCCAACCCTCCCAGAGTTCTCGGAAATATTCATGTGTTTCTAAAGCCATCTCTGGCTGTGGAGAGCTAATCAGTTAACACGATTAAGGAACTGATGAAATTAAATCATTTCTGTAAGTGAAAATAAAAAAAGAGCCAATACTTGGGAGGATACGTCTGTGGAATTTGATGCCGCCCCTGAGACTTTTATCAGCAGAAAAGTGTTTGCTGGAGAGCAGTTTTTAAAAATGCACACTTATCAAAGAATGCTTTGTGTAATTATGAAATGTGTCTCTGGTTGATAAAGCTGTTAACAAGAATGCCATAGTCCCGGCAGAAGGCGACAGTTGTGTATATATTACCTATTTATTTTGATGTACAAGCTGCAATAGCCATTTTACTTTTAATCTGTGATATGAAATATTACACCTGCACGGATAATGAGCTTCAGAGATCATCATTAATCAACTAGAACTCATTTGCTTATGGACACCCAGTGGCAAATGCTAGGTATCATACAAACCCAGTCTTAGTATTTGGTGTTATATTTCGTATTGTACATGGAAATGGTCTTTTATTTGTCACTATGGATATATTCTAAAAGAAAAATCATCAGAAGGTGGCAGTTGTGTATATATTGCATATTTATTTTGGTGCACAGGCAGCAATAGCCATTTTACTTTTAATCTGCATGGATAATGAGCTTCAGAGATCATCACAAGTCAATCAAAACTCATATTCTTATTACCATGGATGCACGTCTGCAAATCCACTTGCGTTAAACTGACCGCTCAGGTTAAGGTACCTGTCACTTTAGTAATGCCATTAAATCACAAGCTACAATTAAATGCAATTACAGATAATAACAAAAGTGAAAAAGCCCCTGTCAAAGCTAACGAATTTAAGGTTTGGGGGTAAGGGGAGGGGGGTTCAGGACGACTTCAGTGCCCTTCTGAATCGGTGAATGTGCAGCTGTTGGCTAAAGTGGCCGGTGCACTCATCCTGCTATGCTGATCATAACAGCCTCTTAGTGAGGCCAGGGGCGGCCTTCAGAGCCACCCAGTTATAAACCCAGTACGAGGCCTGTAATTGCATTCTAGTTCTTATTTTAAGGAATTATGAGGTAGAATTATCCCTCTGCAAAGTGCAGAACAAAAAAAGACATGCTATTATGTAGCACCTGAAATGCACAAAGATAAGGGAAAGCTGTGTTTTTGTCTAATGGGCCACTATTTGAAAGCCTCTGAATTAAATTGAATTGAATTAAGTTGTTTGGGGTTATGGGATGTCACAAGGCTAGTGCTAGAGAGGTAGATAGAAACTCGTGCCCAGACCTCAAGCCTAATGTAAGTCAACTGGTTGTGACGATATCAAAAAGCTTTTGTGGAGAGAATATCCACCTAATCATGTGATCAGATTGGCGGGGAATGCTGGAATTAAAACTCCAGGGCTTTTTTTACCATGAATGCAAGCCAGGCAGGACAGGGCTAAGGGCTCTTGGCACGGATATGCATGCGCTACTGCCTGATATCCTTCATATTTTACCAGAGCAACTGACCCTGAACCAATTTGAGTGTTGGAAAAGTACATCTGCAAGGCAAATTCTATTTCTAGCCCTTCTCCATTTCTATTAGCCGAAGAGGACATCTCTACTTTGGAGTGCTCGCGGTGAGCCTCTCCTAGTGGATGATTCCAGGTCACTTATTGCATCCCGGTGACAATATAGATACGCTTTCCGTTTGCATTCGTATGCCCGCAGTCATTACCACTATATATAAGCAGTGCTAGCACTACCTCTTTCACAGACTCTATAATAGAATTTGAATTGCTTTGACATTTCTATCAGTGACACTGTTCGCTGCTCTCACTCGCCCACCACCAGTCCAAACTCCCCAGTACTTGCCTCCTTTAATTAAGCTCAAATCAAATTACTCATCTTGTGTTTAAGGCTTAATTTGTGTGCTTTGTAGAAATCCTATTCTGGTGTCACAGCATGGATAATCCAGCCATGGATCACATTTACAGCAAACACAAAATGTTGCTTTCCAAAATTCTGCTTTTGAACAAAGAAAAGTTTAAATATCCCATCTTTGCTGGTTAATAATCGATAGGCAGACATAATACATCTCCAGCAAACACTGAATAATTGAACATGGAAATGAAAGGTCATTGCAAAAAACATTGGCTCAAATCCTTTCTCTTGGTGACACGGCCCGTGTAAAAACAACAGTTTCCGGCACTAGGTGCACTGCATGGGTTTCTTGTAATGTCATGAGCCTTGGCACACCTTTGTGACTCTCAAAGGGTTCGAAGGATGTGATCTTCACTCTTAGAGCCTGACCTGTGCCCATTGGCATGGTCTACAATGTCTGATTTTCTTTGCCAGAATGTGAGTCATACCAGGTAAAAGAAATGAGAGGTTTTCCCTCTGCCTTATCCGTTATTGTCTTTACAGCAGATCCAATGAAGAGCGTGAAGGCTTTTGTTGGCCTACAACAGCAGGAATCAGCCACACTGGATTCTTTTGAAGAGCGAGAGGGCTGAATTGTCAAAATCTATTGTGTGTTTGTGTGTCACCTGTCTCTTCGTATCAACTCAGTGCCGTAAACAACTATGGAGGAACCGGGGGGTGAAATGTCACCAGTGCTTGCCCCGATTAAACTGCTCTGTCGCTAGTGATGTAGACTCGGATCCGTAGGACTTGAATGATATGCATGACGGTATGAGCAACAGCTCAGTGTACTCTTTGCTATGAGAGTGTTTGATTGTCCCTCAGCAAGTCCCCTTGAGGGTCCCTGAAGGGAAACAAGTCCTAGCCAAACCCGACTTGGCTACTTGCTCATACCAGGCCAAGTTGGTTCTCTCAGAAACTTGCTTTGTAGGAACTATCGAGTAGGTTATTGGCATCTAATGGTCCACCGCTTGTCTCTAACCTTCTTTGTTTTCCCTACAGAGGACCTACTTCCTGCTGGCTTCCCCAACATCGACATGGGCCCACAGCTGAAGGTGGTGGAGCGCACGCGCACGGCTACCATGCTTTGCGCCGCGAGCGGTAACCCCGACCCGGAAATCACCTGGTTCAAAGACTTCCTCCCCATCGACCCCAGCACAAGTAACGGCCGAATCAAACAGCTCAGATCAGGTAAGACGAACGGATGCGCCTTAAGCTTTACTGCTAATATTCTTCTGCTTATCCCACTGCTTCTGTATCAGTCCTCTTTCTGATTATAGGTACCCTGTGCTCTTCCAAAACAACCACCCACAGAGTTAGCGCTATAAGTTGCTAGGGAAGCTGAAATGGAAAGCTAATGTCTTTTAATGAACTGCGTCAGAGGAGCTTAGTCCAGATTTTGTGGCAAGCATATGATTAATGTCTGGTTTAAGCTAATGAAACTTTATTGAAAGACCCAGTAAAACAGTCTAATTATATATCTCATTAAGTCTAGCGCTCTAGTTGCCCCAAGGCCACCGTTGTGGGTCAGTGATTTGTCAGCAACAGAAAAAAGATAAATCTATTGGGTTGCATTTGTTTCGGAGCTGTTGACGTAAATCAGTATGGGCAGCAGATACTCGGCTGGCAACCCTTGACCTGAAATCGCTTACCCAGAGTTTCCCTTTTCACGATCCATCATGGCATTTTCAAAATAAAGTTTCAGATTCAAGCAAAGTGGTTTGGCGGTGAGCGGCTACATCTGCTCTCGCTTATGCTAGACTTGAATGCTTTGTTTTGCGCCGTGTTAATGCACGACCCAGACTCGCCGAGGGGGTATCACAGGCCTCTGTAACGCCGTTGGCTGTGGTACAGGAAAACAGATGCCTTCTCATTGCAGACAAGAAGCGAGATTATTGTGTAGCATGTTGTGCCTTACCCAAACAGTCAACCCTTTTAGCTTCCATTAGCGATGTCTCTAGCCACAAGGTTAGCGTTCATAGCTCATTTAGTAAGCTAATTTCTTTGCCCTGCTGACAGACGTGCAGATTAATCAAACAAATTTAACGGGTTTTGGGAATGCATATTTCTGAAAATGCTTTTGTTAGCCTACAGTTTGACGAAGCAGTGCTAAAAGTTTAGCAGCTAAGTTTAGCATGGCTATGCAACCTGTCCTCCCTCTGTCTGTGTTTTTGTCGCCGTGTGAGTGGGTCATACATGTTGTTGTGCCTCACTCTCTGTTGTCTTGTTTGTGATGTCTCTGTCTCTATTTCAACTTAAGCAGGTTTCTAGCAGCATTTCTGCATTCACATGCAGAACATTGACTAGCCCCCGATAATTAACATACTATTGGAGTACTACTAAATAGTACTACTAAACTAAATTCAGTATGCTGAGCATACAGCATGTACAAATTAGCTATAACCATGGTCTTAATTCAATTTGTGTGCAAGTGAGTTATCTAAATGCTTTTAGTAGTATTTATTTGGTGGGTCTAATTGGTAATTAAATATGCTAACATTTTCTAAATCTCTAAAGATGTTAATGAATTTCTTAAGGCGATAATTGTTTTACCAAGGGCAGTTATTTTGACCGTTTTCACACACTATATATAAAACATAACTATAATTCTAACTATACATAACATATTAGTTTGAATCGATGTAATAAAACAAGTTTGCAAGCTCGCTAAACTTGTCAAGTGTTATGAGGCTGACGAGACATGAGACGTGCGGATCGAAATGCAAGGCATTATTCATAGACATGGTTAGAGACAGGCAAGGGTCAGATAATGGCAACGGGTATATAGAGGGCGAGACACAAGACTATTCCTAGGGCTAGCGTGGGTCTACGATCGGCGAACAGAATTAACAAGGCGAGACTAGAGGGATAAAGAACAAGGACAATGCAAAGTCCCGGCCAAGGGAAACCGTATCTGAATAGGGCAAGCGACTAGAGGGTGGAATCCATAGGGACCCAGGCAAAGAGCAATACAAGAAGGCTAAGGCTAAGACTAAGACTAAGACTAAGACTAGAAATGGCTCCGTAGAGTAGCTATTGCTAGGTGAGTGATATACGCTATACAGTACTCGGCAGCTTCATCAACAGGTTTTACTTTATTGGAAAATGATCTACAAGCATAATTTTAGTCCCCCATAATGTCCCTTTATGGAACTGTAGATATGTTGTATTTAGGAACAAATCCTTATTCTACAAAAACTGGTGGGAGAAAGGAATATGGTCTGTCATGCAAATATTAGATAATACCGGAGTAATGTCTTTTGAAACTTTTAGTTCCAAATTTAATTTATTTAACAGAAAACAATATGATAACATCATCAAAGTTATCCCACAATCTATAATTCAGATGTCTTGTAATTTATCTCAAAATAATGTAACACCTTGTCTTCCTCAGCTTTTGGTGAATGGAGTTTCTATTACTAACATAAATGTATCCAATACTGTAATCCGGAATGTTTTTGTTAATGAGCTATATCCCTTTTCTTCTTCAAAAAAAAAATTTAATATTCCAATATTTCTCTAAGGATGAAGTTAAAATTTTAAGAACAAAATATTTGAAATTTCCAGTTGCACCAAAAGCGAAGGAAAGTCCATTTTAAAATTATTAATGGAGTATATCCTTCTAGAGAATTTTTGAGATGTTGATTTGGTCTTGACGTTTAACAACTGTTCCTTTTGTGATGATCAAATTGAAACTGCAGAACATCTTTTTTATGATTGTAAATTTGCCTGTGCCTTTTGGGAAGATATGCATTACTGGTTATTTCCTAAATTTGAAAATGTACATGTTTTAACAAAAGAAAATGTATTATTCGGTTTATTTTTGAAAGATGAAACGCATGATTTAGCAATTAACACTATTATTATTCTTGGGAAGTTCTTTTTGCATAAGAACAGATTCCTGAAAATTCTTCCAAATTTCTACATATTTCACAAAGAACTATGTCATTATTTTTGTCGCTGAAACAAATGAAAAAGAATGCCTTAAACCTCTGTAATTTAATAGAAAATCTTAAACTTCCTGAAAACCCCTAGTGTATTGTGTGTTATTTATATATCTATATCTATAGGTATAACCAGTCTTCCATCTTCTCCTTATTTTATGATGCTTGTCGTATAAGAATTTAGCTTTTGTAACCATGGCCATTTAATGGTTGAATTCACATTTTCATAAAGTTAAACAAAAACAGACAACAAAAACAATACTCAGCAGCTTGACAGGGATCGAGAGTGAGTGTTTTTATATAGGAAGTGTGATTGATGACAGCTTGTGCAACATACCTAAAATCGCATTTGTGCACAACAATACAGCTGTGTTGTGATAATCATGGCAAATGGATGATGGGAACGTAGTCCGGTGAAGTGCAACAGGGTGTGGTGCAAGAGTCCTATATTAAGTGAAGGGTGACCTCTTGTTGGCAGCAGACAGAAGTTCTGCTGGAGTCGTGACATCAAGAACATGTTCTGATAATATTTCACCACAGAAAAGCAAATGAAAATAAAATCGATATGCAAAATTCATTACCATAATGAAATGATATATCACATTCTCATTATTGTAATGTGAAAAAACTCTTCTTATTTTAAAACATATATATTAAACATCATATTATTATATTATTAAACATTACTTATTTATAAACTTCATTTATTGTTATTATTCATGATGGAAGAATTGTTTATTGTTCTTGCATTGATGGTTTACTTTATGCTTTTTTCAATTAAATGTTTTGTATTTGTACTTATTTAAATTAATTATCTAAAAGTATACAATTGCAACCATTGTATAGGTTAATTATGTAATTACCATTATTAAAATTCTATAAGTGTTCTTTTTTAAATGTATTAAATACATCTGAATTATTATTATTATTTACATGTAATATAATATTAAATTCATATAATAATATTATAAAAATATTCTGTCAAGTAATATATATATTATATAATTATTACTGTTACATTATATTTAATACTTTTTAATATTTATTTTTTTTGTGTTTATACGTGATAAAGTTTGATTTATTGTAAACTTGTATTGAAAACTTTAATTTTTGCTTATTTTCAATTAATAATTTGGTTGTGCGTATTTAAAATGTTTTTTCTAATGATGTACATACAATAAACTATTAAAAAAGCATAATTGAGCCTAGTAGTAAAAATGATGAAATCATTTTGATAATGAGAATTTGGAGATGGAGTGGTGCTTAATTCCCTCTTTATTCAAATTGTATTTTTATTTTATTTAGATTTTTTTTTACAAATGTAGAAACCTAGACATGTTCTTGTCGGGTTTCCTGAGATTCCCTCATAAGCTAGTCTCTAATATCATTAAAGTGCTCATAAATGGCCTACGTTTCCCTGTTTCTCTCAAGCTTTGGAGGATGACACCACTGCAGAAAGCGTGGCGTGTGTTTATGTGTGTGTGGATTTGCTAGTGTTCTCCATTCACATGCAGCTCTGTAGCGCTCCAGAGAATCGGATCTCGCCGGCCACAAATATTCAGAAGCTTATAAAACAGAAGAATAAGAGATTAGGTTTTCAGAAGCTCTGGCCAAGCGGTTGCGGTAGCATTGTTGACCGCCGAACACACCCTCGCTCCGCGTGCCACCGAGAGCTCGCTTGGCTCCGTCTCAATAACATATTTATCATCCGAGCAGGAAGCACCGGGGCCTTGGAGCCTCGCGGCCCAAGCAGCTGAAAGCAGACTTCACCTGAGATGCGTTTGCACGTCCTCCATACTCTGTGTGCTTGACAGCTGAAGTCAACATGAAGCGCTTTCAGAATCTTTGTAATGTGCATCCTTTGGAAATGTACACTCTCAGAAATAAAGGTACAAAAGTTGTCACTGGGGCGTTACCTTTTCAAAAGGCACACCTTTGTATTTAAAGAGTCCATATTGGTACCTTAAAGATACATATAAGTACCTAAAGTGCTTCTGGTGATTATTAGTAAATATCCAGCACGTGCTTTCAGATGGAGTAGCATTTACTACACAGAACCGTAGATCACTGACAAGCTACACAAAATCGTGCTGGAGACACTTGATACTGACGAGATTTGCATGAAAATCGCATCCGATTTTTTGCCCAGCCCTAATGGAAAGTAATGCGTTACGTTACTTATGCGTTACTTTTTCTTATCTGGGCTGGGCTTGCTTGTTTGTTTTTAATATAAAAAGTTTTATTTTTGGCAAATGTAAAGCCCTTTCACACCAAAAGTGAAACAAATACGCCTCAGCCATTCTGGATTGCATGAAACATAGAATGCAGGAAAAGAAAGTTTAAAGGGATAGTTCACCCAAAAATGAACATGTGATGTTTATCTGCTTACCCCCGGGGCATCCAAGATGTAGGTGACTTTGTTTCTTCAGTAGAACACATATGATGATTTTTAACTCCAGCCGTTGCAGTCTGTCAGTCGTATAATGCATGGCAATATTAACAAAATCTATGAGTGTAAAAAAACATGCACAGACAAATCCAATTAAACCCTGCGGCTCGTGACGACACATTGATGTCCTAAGACACGAAACGATCGGTTGTGCCAGAAACCGAACAGTATTTATTTAATTTTTTACCTCTAATACACCACTCTGTCCAACTGTCTTTGGGCGCGCGCAAGACTTCCGGTGCGTGAGGAGTGTATGCACTCTGGCGTAGTTTACGCAAGCGCCAAAAGTGATCTCTCGCGCGTATACGTCACTCATTGTTTACACAGTGCACAGTCATTGTAGGTACGACGGCTAATCAAAATGTACTTACTTGCGCTTATCCGAATTGTTAAAAACTGACTTCTGAGCCTGCTCCGCCCTAACTTCTGATGATTGCTCTTGCTGATATCACACACTGTGTCAGTGGCTGCCCCCCCCAGGCATCACCGTCCCTTAATCGCCGCCCTTCTCCAGGCTCCCGACATGAGTGGGTGCATAAGAGAGGAGGGGCGCTGAAATAGCCAGGGCTTGGCGGCGTGTGATGGGCACACCTGAACCGAATGGAGCCTCATCGCCGCCGCTGTTTAAATGCCGAACGCGCCTCTTCCCCGTGCATGCACGCTGGTGTCCTTGTGGGTCCAGGAGGGGTGCGTAGAGGAACTCCCGTGCCGCCAGAGTCGTGAGAACGCCGGACTCCGCCCCTTACCTGGACCCTTCCTTTTCTTTCCTGACCACTGCCCTTCCCTGCACGAACCCCGCAGCACGACGAGGACACCAGATCCCCTGTTTTATTTTGGACACTTGATTCCCTTTTTTCTGGACATTTTGTTTATTTTCTGTTAATAAACTGTGACTGTCGTTTGCTCCTCCCGCGACAACACCCATTAACGTAAACTACGCCAGAGCGTGTACACATCTCACGCACCGGAAGCCGTGCGCGTGCTTGAAGCAGTTGGACATAGTGGTGTATTAAAGGTAAAATATGATATAAATACTGTTCAGTTTCTTGCAAAGACTGATCGTTTCGTGTCTTTACACATTAATGTTTCGTCACGAGCTGCAGGGTTTAATTTGTATTTGTCTGTGCATGTTTTTTTTTACACTCCTAGATTTTGTTACCATTACTATGCATTATAAGACTGACAGACTGCAAAGGCTGGAGTTAAAAATCACCGTTTGTGTTCTACTGAAGAAACAAAAAGTCACCTACATCTTGGATGCCCCGGGTAAGCAGATAAACATACTTTTCCATTTTGGTGAACGATCCCTTTTAAACACTCTTCAGCAAAGAAACATAAAGAAAGAAAAACAAATGTCATGTTTATTTTAAGTCATTTTTGCTTATTACTATGGCTGAATTGGTTCATCGAAGGTCGGCTGCAAAGATATTGATTAATAAAATGTGATTAAATGCATAAAAGGTATTTGTGTTATTTATTGCAGGTTTGCATTGCACTGTTTTCATTCATTTTGAGGAATACGGAATCTGTTTTTTATGAGTGAGATGAGGTAAATGCTGTTCACCCTTTAGCCTCTTTCTTCACTCAGTGCCTCTGCACTTACTCCCGATTTTTCTCAACATGGCAACACGAGAGCTGTCAGTTAAGACATGGGAAACAAAGTAACTGGATTTACTTATTTGACACGAACGTCATTATTTTAATTGAAATTAAAGTAATGTGACTTTACTAGTTACTTGAAAAAAGTACTCTGATTACGTATCTCGGGTTACTTGTAATGCGTTCCCCCCAACACTGCATATTAGTACCTAAAAGGTACAAAAGTGTCCCTTTTGAAAAGGTACTGCCCCAGTGACCGCTTTTGTACCATTTTTTCTGAGATTGAGGGCAAGTTTGTTTTGTTCATATCCGTAATCAATTACCTGGTAAAACGTGGCATTCTACACTTGATTATTCTAACCCGCATATATTATAAGACTACAATCTGTATGTACGTTAATATAAGTATTACTTTTAATATGTTACATACATTTTTGTTTTATCATCATTATATTATTGTTCAACTATGTTTTTATATATTAAAAAGTAAATAGTATAATTTATTATATTGTTGTTTATTATATTTTAATAATTGTATTAAATATGTTTTTAATTAAATTCAGTGTTGTACTGTGGTTTTCTAATTTTTGTCTTAATAGTTTGGGGGGGGGCTAAAATAATTATTATTTATAATGATTTAATACTTGTGTGTTATTCTATAATCACACTTATATAATTTATAATCATTATTTTGCTAATAATGTAGCAGAACACAGGTTACAGAGGCTTTTGACTTATTTACATTAATTATATATTTAGGCAATAATTGAACAATAATAATGATTATATTATTAATTGTTATTAATGTGTCTATTGATATTTGTCTAAATATTTCTGCAATTACTATAATTTATAAGCTTATGTAATTCTTATTATTATTTAATGTTGTTTGGCTATTAATGTCAGCAGAAAATACATGGAGATGTTTTTTTACAAACGTCCACAAATTTTAATATTATTAATTATATATTACTAATATTATTAAAAAATTTAAGCCATAATATTATAATATATATATATATAATATAGTAGTTAATTATTTATATTTTTAACATAGATTTATTTAGCTATTTTTTCTGGTCTGATATGTATATTTCATATTTCGCTATTATTAACATTATCTTATAGCCTTTGTGACTTTAATGACCTCAGAGGCCCAGCTAAAGAAAAAAAAACATCTTAATCTAGCCTAAGCTGTACTGCGAGTCTTATCAGGGTCAAACTGGTCTGTTAGCTGGTTTTAATGGTTTTCAGTCTGAGAGTCCAGCTCAGACTGGTTGAAGTGGGTATGGAGATGTGCATTAAGGACGTAAAAGCGTTTCATGTTGACTCTGTTGTTGATCACGTGTGCTGTTGAAGCTCTTTGAGCGAGTGATGGGATGTTTACTCAGGAGGCCAGCGCTCGATCCTCCGTCCTGAAGGGATTTACGCTGATGAGAAAAAGGCCTGTAGCCGTCGATGGCGGCCAAACCTCCTGCGCTCCTGTTTGCATCTCTGTCCCAAAGAGAAACGGATCTCTTTAGTTTCCAGACCAGGCCGGACACGTTTTTCTTGAGAGGAGAACCAGATCTGGCATCCTATGCGGGCTGATGTATGGATCCGGTCCTGCTGCAGGAACAGAAATCAGCTCAGGCCGGACTTCCTGTTGTGCTCTGCACTTCCTGTGCCGTGTGATTGGCCGAATGAACGAGCAGATCCTCTGCAGGGGTGATTTACGGTGTTTTGGAGATTGAAGATGACCCTTGATGCTTCGGTGAAGCTTCTTTAGGTCCGTAAATGGTAAGGCTGGGACAATAAATCGATGCATCGTGATTCATGGATCGATTCTGAGATTTTCGGAATGCATCGTGATTCTCTCTGGAATCGATTCTGAGCTTAGTTTTTAACAGCAGACGGCGATCTAGGCTAGTTTTTAACAGCAGAGGGTGCTCTTGGTTAGTTTTTAACAGCAGATGGTGCTCTAGGTTAGTTTTTAACAGCAGCAGCAGAGGGCGCTCTAGGTTAGTTTCTAACAGCAGATGGTGCTCTTGGTTAGTTTTTAACAGCAGATGGTGCTCTAGGTTAGTTTTTAACAGCAGCAGCAGAGGGCGCTCTAGGTTAGTTTCTAACAGCAGATGGTGCTCTTGGTTAGTTTTTAACAGCAGAGGGCGCTCTAGGCTAGTTTTTAACAGCAGATGGCACTCTTGGTTAGTTTTTAACAGCAGATGGCGCTCTTGGTTAGTTTTTAACAGCAGATGGTGCTCTAGGTTAGTTTTTAACAGCAGCAGCAGAGGGCGCTCTAGGCTAGTTTTTAACAGCAGCAGCAGAGGGCGCTCTAGGTTAGTTTTTAACAGCAGATGGCGCTCTCTAGGTTTGTTTTTAACAGCAGGTGGCGCTCTAGGCTAGTTTTTAACAGCAGCAGCAGAGGGCGCTCTAGGTTAGTTTTTAACAGCAGATGGCGCTCTTGGTTAGTTTTTAACAGCAGATGGTGCTCTAGGTTAGTTTTTAACAGCAGCAGCAGAGGGCGCTCTAGGTTAGTTTCTAACAGCAGATGGTGCTCTTGGTTAGTTTTTAACAGCAGAGGGCGCTCTAGGCTAGTTTTTAACAGCAGACGGCGCTCTAGGTTAGTTTTTAACAGCAGATGGTGCTCTAGGTTAGTTTTTAACAGCAGCAGCAGAGGGCGCTCTAGGTTAGTTTTTAACAGCAGATGGTGCTCTAGGCTAGTTTTTAACAGCAGATGGCGCTCTCTAGGTTCATTTTTAACAGCAGACGGCGCTCTCTAGGTTAGTTTTTAACAGCAGATGGCGCTCTAGGTTCGTTTTTAACAGCAGCAGCAGAGGGCGCTCTAGGCTAGTTTCTAACAGCAGATGGCGCTCTAGGCTAGATTTTAACAGCAGGTGGCGCTCTAATCTAGTTTTACAGCAAGGGCGCTCTGCTAGTTTTAACAGCAATGGCCTCTAGGCTAGTTTTGAACAGCATATGGTGCTCTAGGCTGTTTTTTAACAGCAAAGGGCGCCTCTATCTAGTTGTTTAACAGCAGAGGGCGCTCTCGGCTGTTTTAACAGCAGTCTGGTGCCATAGGGCTAAGTTTTTTAACAGCATAGGGCGCTCTAGGAGCTAGTTTTTAACAGCAGATGCTAGTTTTTAACAGCAGATTTCGTAGTTTTTTTACGCAGATGGCGCTCTAGGCTAGTTTTTTTAACGCAGATGGAAATTATTTTATAATTATTTTTCTACTTACATTTATTTTAAATAATAATATATTGGTATTAATTAAATAATTTGTCTTTATAATTTGACAAGAGTAACTAATTAATTATTATAAATATAGTTTTTTTTCCTTGTAGAGCCTCGCAAAATAATAAACAATTAGAGTGAATAAGTTACTTTTGTATAATTAATAATTGATTTAATTATTTAATGATATTTTTATTAATTAGTGTATTATATACTATTTAGTATATAATTTATGTAATTCATTATTATTGCTTATTATTATTATTATTAGTATTAATTATTATAGAAACGGCAAATGGGAATTAAACATACAAATAAAACGATGTATACAACCTTTATCAGTTAATTTCTCTATACATATATATATTATTCATAGATGGCCGGATAGAGCTGACAGAGATTCCCATTTAAATTACTTCCACTTGCCTTTTATCATAAAGGGTATTGTGCGGCGTTATGACTCTTTGAGCTCGACACTATTGGTTAAAGTAAGATAACAGCTTGTTTTGTCGCAAGCGGTGCCGCTAACGGAAGGCTACACCGGCAGCCTCAAAGACACCATGGGTAGGATGGATAATGGAAATTCAAAATGTAATTATACATAACAGATAATAATTGAAAACATTCTCGGGCTGAGCGAAAGGGAGATTTGAGGGAAGAGTGAGAGGGATCAAAGACATTTTGTTCAGTTTCCGACATGTTAAATGTAGTCAGGGAATGGTTGTTAAAGACCCCTCTTGCGTAGTTAGCTAGTGACTGTTTGGGGGAAAAGCACAAAATGGGATGCACAGTAAGACTAGGAAAGTAACAGAGGATGTAGACACCTTAATAAGGTTTATGTTAACTTTTCCTCACTGTACCAATGAGAAGTAAAGACAAAGAAATTGATAGACTTGAGAAAGACTGCTAAAGTAGGAACAGTGTAATTCCCTCCCTCCCTCAGTGAGCTTTTCCAAACCCAAGCGGAAACAGGGAAGGGGAAAAAAACACAGCTGCAAATATGTAATGAAGTCAGTGGGGAATCGTCAATCGGCTGAATAACAAGCAGGAGTACCCAAAATAGTCCAGTTCAGGCAGGAAGGAGCCCTGAGAAAATTTGCTTGCTTTGGAGCCGCTGGGAATTAATTTGAATTTAATGAATTTGGATATGCTATGTTCCTTGCTAAGATTTCCTCAATGACATTACTCAATCATTAGCTAGCTGTTCATAGGAAAGGGCATCAAACCCCACCCCAGCGAAGGCGAGAAAGAAAGATGGGGAGAATTCAGAGCTTCCCGAGAGCTTGGCACACCACTGTGTCATGGTTTATTTATCAGCCCCTGCTCCAATTGAAATTTGTTCCTTTTTTCTGCAGTCCGAGACTCCAGAATTGACGAGAGAAGGAGGTTGAAGATTTGGAGATTTCCACCAGATTTTCCATCGGTGTCACGTAGCACAGGTTGCACGCGAGCGGTTCCCTTTCGGCTGCGCACCTGAGGAGACTTTAGAATGCTTTCCAAGCCCACCTGCTGTCGCCTGGCCGCCCGCTGCGCCAATGTGCACATCAAACGATCCGTGTACCAGCACACACACTTTAGAAACTACCTTCCATTTTTGTCTCTCCCTGCCACGCCTCTAAACTCCCTGATCCCATCATGCTGTTGATCCGCCGCGAGCAGGTGTGAGTCATCGACCCAGAAGCCAGAATCTCATTGGCACCCAGAGTGTTCCACAGGATGCAGACTGTGTGCTTAAACCACAGCGTGAGTCCCTGCTGTTGATGTCCCGCCACCGCATGTGGCGGTAGCCGAAGGTTGACGTCTTCGTTCAACCAGAATGAACGTCTCTTAGGGAGAGACGCTACCTGTCGAAAAGCAGTGGTAGAGTACTTGAAGCCAGATAAAGATGAGTTGGTGTGGGGTGGCTTAGTGGGTAAAGCTCCAGTGGTAACGGAAAGGTTCTTGGCTCCAGAGGAAAGCCGTTAACATTCCTAGTCATCTCAATCGCAGTTGCTCTGGTGGTACATTTAGGCCTAAATTCTGCCACCTTTGCTTCAAGGGAACTCGGTAGTTGCAAATGCATCAGCAGCAGACTGGAAACCACAGGAAAGTGCGTCTAATGCTGTTAAGAGCCCTCAAAACAATTGATCACATTTTATGTAATATAATGATAATGGTGCTTGCCTAAAATGTTTTCAGAGGCCGTCAGAATACCTCTTATCGAGTTTGTACTAGGATGGTTGGGTTTAGTGATTTAGCCTCAGAAAATTAGTCCCTGTTGGTAACAACAGCATTTTGGTTTGCAAAAATCATACTTTCTCGTCGACGGCCTTCAAGAGTACGGCGACAAATGCAGTAGTGGCTAACTGAAGCTACTCAGCGAATCCAACCACCTATGTTAAGAGCCCTTGAAACAAATGATCACATATAGTAAAATAAAATGTTTTCACAGGCAGTCAAAATACCTTTTATGAAGTTTGAGCTAGGTGGTTGGTTTCGGTGATTTAGCATAAAAAAAATTAGCCACTGTTGGTAACTACAGCATTTTGGTGGCAAAAACAAACAAACAAAAAACATACTTGACAGCTCTCAAAAGCACTGCTAAAAATGCAGGAGGGGCTGACTTTCTCATGCTATTCATTGAACCTATCCCCTTTTTCAAACCCTGTAAACTTAGCCCCTATCCCCTAACCCTAGTCATTACCATGAGTAAGACCTTTAGTACGTCTTCAGCTTATTCCAGGTGAATTCATGGTGAAGTTGCACCGTACGTTTCTTTGAATAAGGATTTGTATGCTAAGTGGAGCTTAATATAAATTTCTCCGTCTGCATGCGTTTCAGCATACATGACAATGACCTTGGTTACAACCCAACCCTGGGGCCTAATATGGAGGAATATCTAGTGTTTATCATGTACGGCCAATGGCCATACTCAGTTCTGCAGTAGTATCCCGAGTATTACTACAGCTCTTGGGGGACCGACAGAAATAATTCATGCCCTGGGATTTAAGTGTTGTGCTAAGCTTCAGCCCTGTGCAGCACATTTCGACATGAACTAATGGATGTTCGGCTCACAGCTCACTCTTGACCCTCACCAACTTTCCTCCCATTGGGAACGACAGTGGTTTATCTCCTTCGAACTCCACACCCTGATACTTCCCGGCACACTGATTGATGCGATCCAGCACTCCTGCGAACACCATAACATTGCTGCTAGTTCTTTTCTGTTTGCGTTTGACAGGATGCATTCAGACATATTTAGATCAGTCTAATTTTTCTTGCCTTGAGTGTGGAACTGCTCAGATTCAACACAGTGAGTTAGCGTTAAAAGGCTAAGTTGGCTTTCAAACAGGAAAGGCCTTTGAGCAATTTGTGAGGATATGATGCTGCACCAAACATACAAAATAAAATGGTTTCTGACAGTCGTGTTACTTTCAAAACTCTAATAGTTTGCCGTCTTTTCCCTCTCTCTGTCTTTTTTCCCTGTCTTTCATCCCTTTCTTTGGGGTGCATTTTCTTTGCTCTCCCAGGTGCTCTGCAGATAGAAAACACTGAGGAAACCGACCAGGGGAAGTACGAGTGTGTGGCGTCTAATGTGGAAGGCGTCCGGTACTCTTCCCCTGCCAACCTGTATGTGCGAGGTAGGGAGCAACCTGGCCGTGGAGCTCATCGAAAACCACCAATCAGAGATGCACGTCTGGTCACATGACCTGTTATATATAAACTAATAGAGTCTTTACCAGTAACAAAATAGGCACAATTTCGGTAGTTTTCAATCTTCTGTTTAACAGGTGGAAAGTTGGGTCGTACAGGTATGTTGTCTAATCATGTTTTCAGGTTGAAGAGGATGATGGTAAGTCAAGTCAAGTCAAGTTGATTTGTACAGCGCTTTTCACCATACAAACCATTGCAAAGCAACTTTACAGAAAATATAAAGTTTCTACAATATTTAGTAGTAGCTTATCAGTGGTGACTGTCAGTTAATGTAGATATGGCAGAAATGTACAGAAAAATCCATTAAAGACGTAATCAAACAGACAATGAACACCAATAATCAGCAATGATTATATGTTGCAATCAATCTTGTAGCAAAATTTGTTAGTTTATGTTGTTTGAGGGTTGGCATCATCTGAGGTCCTCATCTCTTCTCAGGTGTTCTGGATCCAGACTGAAGTTTGTGTAAATCCTAGTTACAGAAACAGATTTAAACAATCCCAGCAGAAAACAAAATCGACAATAGAGACATAATTATCGTAGCTGCTGTTCCAACCAAGCAAAGTTGATTTGTTTAACCCCAAACTAAAGAATAATAATGTGCATTTGATCAGATATAACTGACGTACAAGATTATGAGATGCATTATTTGAATGCTTGGCCAAAGAGATGTGTCTTTAATCTAGATTTAAACAGAGAGAGTGTGTCTGAACCCCGTACGTTATCAGGAAGGCTATTCCAGAGTTTGTGAGCCAAATGTGAAAAAGCTCTACCTTCTTTAGTGGACTTGCTATCCTAGGTACTACCAAAAGTCCAGCGTTTTGCGACTGTAGGGAGCGTGATGGATTGTAGCGTGGTAGAAGACTAGTTAGGTAGGCAAGAGCTAACCCATTAAGGGCCACCCCCCCCCGCTTATGGCAAGTAATATATTTTGTAACTGAATAAAAAAAAAAAGTAAAGGAATATATACGGAACTTAATAGGTAGACAGTGCAGAGACTGTTAAATTGGGTTAATATGATCATATTTTCTTGACCTGTAAGGACTCTAGCCGCTGCATTTTGGACTACCTGTGGCTTGTTTATTGAGGATGCAGGACAATCATCTAGCAGTGCATTACAATAGTCCAGTTTAGAGGTCATGAATGTATGAACTAGCTTTTCTGCATCAGAAATGGGTATCATGTTTCATAACTTGGCAATGATTCTATGATGGAAGAATGCTGTTTTGTAACATGGGAAATATGATTTTGAAAAGACAAGTTGCTATCTAATATAACTAGATTTTTGACTGTAGAGGAAGTAATCGTACATCCGTCTAGTTGCAAATTGTATCCAAGAGATTTTGTGTACCGTTTTTTGGTCCAATAAGTAATATCTATCTCTTATCCGAATTTAATAGGAGAAATTATTAGTCATCCAATCTTTTACATTTTTAACAAACTCTGTTAGCTTAGATAATTTAGAAAATTCATCTGGTCTTGTTGAGATTTATAGTTGAGTATCATCAGCATAACAGTGGAAACGACTCCCTATTTTTGCTAATAATAGTACCAAGGGCAACATTTATATCGCAATATTCATTCAAGCGATAAAACTCAAACATTCTGTGATAATTTCATTACAATAACTGCTTGGTGAGAGTTATCTAATGTTGTAGTAGCCCCACTTCTTTCACAAAATGTTTTTGTTCATTTAGGTACATTTTTCTGGGTTTTATCAGATCAATTTTTTCTAGATCCTGCAATCAATTATATTTTGACCTCACTATCGGGTATCAGAACACAAGCTTTAGTAGATTGTAACGCACAAGACTTCTATCTTTCGCAACGATGATCGTGGCGTCGTGGATGATGTTCTGTGCCTCTTTCTCGTCAGGCTGCCACGAATTCCCTCTTCAGCGTCGCCGTCTTGCTGCAGTTGGTGTCTTAGCCCCCGGCTGTGAAGCACGACTGCTCCAGTTGCGCTCGTCGCCTTCATGATCGTGGGTATCTGCGCAGAAACATTGAGAACACGAGCACAATGGAAACAGTGATTGTGCACTTTACCTTCAGCTAACGTAGCAGGGACGTGCCGAACGATGGAGTCTCCAATGATCACAGCGTCGCGTTCCGTCTTGCGGAGGGGAGCGAAGTGGTTCCGGGTGGAGATCTCGAAGACCTGAGGCGGCGGAGGGGGAGAGGTCGTCACCCAGGACCTGGCTCGCGTCTTCCGCTGCACCCAGGGTCCGTGGTGTCCTGGCGCCAGAGTGAAGGACATCTGGGAAGATCGCTTCCTGGGTGCATCGGGCCTGTGCAGAGAAACACACGGAATAGAGGTGGTGGGAGAGTTAGCAGCACGCTGAATACTTACCTCAGACTTGTGAGCGTCAGCCTTGGATGTTTCCAGCGCGGCTCTCCGCTCTTTCAGCAGGGTCTGCCTCTCCACCAGGTCGCGGATCTTCTTCTCCACGGCCTCCAGCTCGAACTGCACCGAATGCAATTGTAAAACCTCACTCCCCTGAGCTCAAGAGATGCAGTCTTTAGCCTCCTTGTTAGTGTGTCTGCCTCCCATGCCGGAGACCCACTTGGAACGAGAACGAGGTGTGGCGGTGAGGACCCGGGAGGGAGGGGTTACACGTGCAACAATAGGATGAATGATTCACAAGGTGAAAGGTTGCAGCCCTCATTCACTCAACTACCTTAGCAATTGGTCAAACTGAATTTGACAATAGCAAAACGAACTTCAGTTTTTAGCCTCTTGCCGACTTGATTAAAGAACGGCCAAATGTTGCATCGCCCATTTTAAGGCCCACACGCAAAATGTGCCAGCAGAACTCATATAGCATGTGTGTTTATTTAATATATTGGCTTATTTAACATATTTACCACATTTTACCATATTTATTTCCCTAAAATCAGTGCAGGAAATGCAAAAGCATCAGCAAATTATGTCTGGGCCTTTCCATCATTAATCTACACTAGAAGCATCACACTCGTCTTGTCATTGTCACGTTGCACTGTGTTCTGTCACTGTTAAAACACACCTGCACTGCGATTATCTGTGTGGGCTGTGTCAGTTGTGTGGATTCCCTAAAATGTTGCACTTGGGGAGGGTTGCATGCCTCAATTATGTGTTAAATGTAGCTGTAGGCCTGTTATAGTTGTTGGTGCCGTTCTGTGACGTCATCCTTGGCCAATCAAGTTTTCAATCCATGCACATTGGGATACGTGGGCTTCCCTTTCACTTTGTTTGAACATTTTTTTTCAATATGGCATTTATATGGGGGTTTGTGGTCCAGTTTCAGTATGATCTTGTGTTATTTTATGTTTGTTTTTGTTTTCCAAACAAATAGATGTATAAAGGAGTGATCCAGGTCAGTGCAGATGACTCGTTGCCTTTTGGCCCGTAATGTTGATTACCACAGAAAATAATATATGGAAAATAATTTAGAGATACCCATTGTTTAATTTTTTTTATTTTTCATTAAAAAATATATTTTATTTCAATTTTTTTTATGGAAGTCATCATTATGCCTCCAAATGCTATGGATAGAGCTTGACTTCAATAGAACCTGGAAATTTCCTAGAATCAATTACTATTTTCACAGTCAAATCGATTAAGATACATTTTATTATAAATTTATTACTGGTAAATATTATTAATAAATATTATACATTTATAAACTAATGATATAAAGGTAACTTGATCTTGTTTTACACAGTGATTATGAAATGGATTGAGTTATAATGTGATTTTCACTCACTGGACACCAACCGAGGTCATCCATCACACTGGCTCTCTGAAACTGAATATATTCATGTTTAATTATTGCTGTAAACTATAGATACAGAATGTAACGCTAGAGCCTGTTGCCTTGACTATAACAGTATTTCTAAATTTAAAAGTACTTAATAATGTTTATTTTCAAAAAGTTTTTAAAATTCTAAATTTTGGCACCAACATTCAAACTAGATTTAAACACACTGAACTTTCGATGGCATTTAATTACAAATTCAAGACTTTATGCTCTTTGGCTGCTGTTGTCCGAGGCGATGGTGAGAGGTTATTCAAGCCCCATTGTGAGAGAAGTCAAACCAACATGCTTTTACTCCAGTTGGCCCAGGGTTACAGTCTCCTCTTTGCCCCAATCCCCACCTCTCACTCCCCGTGTTATTTCCCTTCTGTCTCTGTCCCACATGTAACGTCCACCACTTTGTCCTTCCAGTCTGTCTGGCCCCGTCTGCTGTCTTGCAGCCTAGGTCTTGTTCTGCCTTGTGCCCTGTCTCTACCAGTTGTTCCTGACCTCGTTTTGTCTATGTGGGGTTGTTAATTTTCTTTTTTTGTATTAGTTTGGTTGTTTGTTTGTTTTCTGAGCTAGCCCTAGCACCCATTGCTGTACCTCTGTCTTTCCTTTCTCCTCTTGCTAAATGTAAATGAGGCATGACCCCCTCACCACCCACCATCTTATGACACACCTAGCACTACACTAGTTCTTGTTTCATTGTCATTTTACAGCCACCGACATCAATAAGGCAGTTGCCTTGACAATTCTTGGGGAAACCAATCTATGAAGTTTGGCACAATTCAAAATTTGACATGTAATAGGTAGCACTTCTTTAACCTGAATGCTATTGCTTTATTGCTGGTAACATCTGTATTCTAATTGTAAGTCTATTCCAAAACCTTGCAAGAAACTAACTAGATGTATAAACATACACCTAATACCCAGTGTTTTATAAGCAACTTTATGGAGATATCTAGTTTTGGCTACGTGATAAGATAGAATTGCATGTATCCTTCTGGTAAAAGGTCAATCAAAAAATCCACCCAAAAGGTCAAAAGCGGAAGGTTTATGGAATAATTTCATTCAAGATGTTTCAGTCTAATTAAAAATATACTGCTTTGCCCAATATTTGCATCAGACTGGGAAACGGTTGTGAGTTGGGTATTTGGAGTATTTGTGTACTTGGAAAGTTCCCTTAGAAGGTAACGGCCTAGGCAGCTTGCTAGGTTTTGGAACAGAGTCTGTATTTTAGAGACATTTAAGTTTCCATTGTTTCTTGACTTTTCAACGAGTCATGTCAAAATAGCAAGGTTACCAAGAATGAACATGCCAGACAGGCTATGAAAGAAGCCTGTTGCACAACCTGGCCCACTCCATCTCTGCCATAACTCATATCCAACCCTTTCCCCCAACAGATCCTTCATCTTTTCTCTCGTGTGTAGGTTTGGCATCTCAGTAGTTGAGGTGCATCGCTGTCATCATCGTAGACAAGCATCTGTATCAGTCATGTGACCTTATTTGGTCAATTTGTAATCATTTTCTTTGTGTTTCTTGTTTTTTTTTTGTTTGAACTGACAGCTACTTTATTGACTGAATCCAGAATTTCCGCTGTAAATTTTGTTACGTCTAGCCAGGACCGCAATGTGACAATACGATCCTGTCACATTACGTCATATTGGCTCGAGATGATAAAAAGCCTTTCTCTGCATTGAAGTGGGTTTCCCCCCCTCGTTCCGTTTCCCAACCCTTCCCTTTCTTCCTCTTTCTTGCTCTTTTGCACGTTCTATTCTCATATATTTCTCTTTTTTCCCTCTCCAGTTGTCTTTTGTCCGGGCATGCTAAGCGAGACCCTTCAGTTATATTCCTCTATGCATTTTATCTCAAATTCTTCTCTCTGGTTTTATTGTTCCCATTTACTCTTTGGTTGACTTCTACCTATTTCTGCATGATGTCTGTGAAAATGACAGCTGCATCTATCAATGGAAGCGTGTCAGATCTTAAAAGGCTTTGTCTAGTTGATCTACTCTCAACCACAAAAATCTGATTAAGGTTTCTCATCTTTATTCCCTCTTGAAGGGATTCACTTCTACTAGTGCATGTACGTACCAACATGTACGTACAGTTGTGTATATGTAAGGTTTCTTTAGCATGGGCAGATTTTTAAAAATTGCAAAAAAGTTTTGTTCTTCACACTATTCTATACTCTTGGAGTATTTTTTATTCACACTATAAAGCTTTTCTGCTTTTTAACAGTAATGCATGCTTTTCATTTTGTTTACTGTAGTTACAAGTCACATAGAGATCTAATTTTAATAATAGATTTTTTGTAATTAATTGTGCTGTGATGGGTCAAATATTGGTCAATGGAACCTTGTTGCTATGAACTTGTTGCTTAATGTCAATCTATATTGTAAGATATCTATATTGTTATATTGAAGCAGTTCTGTTAATTTAGTTACTTTATCATTATTTTAATTTGTATAAACCAAAATGTTTGTGAAGTTTTAGTCTCATTTGTTTTTTATAATTTGTTGTCCTCTCTTTAGACAACATCATGTATGTTCTAAAAAAAGGCTCATTTTTATCTGTGTGTCATTATCTTTCTCTTTCTCTTGTCGCCATTCCTCCGCCCTTTGTAGTTCGTCGCGTGCCCCCACGTTTCTCCATCATGCCCCCCACCATGCAAGAGATCATGCGAGGTGGTAGCGTTAACCTCACTTGCGTCGCCGTTGGCTCGCCCATGCCCTACGTCAAGTGGATGCTTAACTCTGAGGACCTCACCCCTGAGGACGAGATGCCAGTGGGCAGGAACGTTCTGGAGTTAAACGACGTCCATGAGTCGGCCAACTACACCTGCATGGCCATGAGCAGCCTGGGCATCATCGAGGCTAATTCCCAGATCATTGTCAAATGTAAGAATCCACTGACTCCTCCAAGG
Organism: Sinocyclocheilus anophthalmus; assembly: GCA_018155175.1. Classification (NCBI taxonomy): domain Eukaryota; kingdom Metazoa; phylum Chordata; class Actinopteri; order Cypriniformes; family Cyprinidae; genus Sinocyclocheilus; species Sinocyclocheilus anophthalmus. The sequence goes on along the minus strand of JADLZN010010661.1, from coordinate 764,497 downwards.
TCACTCAAAGGTTCTCTGGTCAAAAGAAATTAAGAACTAAACCAAAGCAATTATTTAAAATGGTGTCAAGTCCCAGTATTGGATGTTTACGTCTACGGTATTTTCTTATCCCGCCCTGCAGCCTTGCCAAAACCTCCAGCTACTCTTGTTGTAACCGAAACTACCGCCACCAGTATCACCATCATCTGGGACAGTGGCAACCCTGAGCCCGTCTCCCATTACATCATCCAGTATCGCGCCAAATCTCCCGAGAGCAAGTTCGAGACCGTGGACTCCATCACCACCACTCGCTACAGCATTGGAGGACTTTCTTCGAACACCGATTATGAGATCCGGGTGTCAGCCTACAACACCATAGGCCAAGGCCCGCCTAGTGAACCGGTTGAGGCTAGGACTGTGGAGCAAGCTCCCGCCAGCCCACCACGCAACATCCAGGCACAGATCATCTGCCAGAATACCATGATGGTACGCTGGGATGAACCCGAGGAGCCCAATGGACAGATCAAGGGTTATCGGGTCTACTACACCATGGACCCATCTCAGCCCATGAGCATGTGGCACATCCACAATGTACAGGACATGTACACCATTCAGAGTCTGGTGGCCACTGAGACCTACACCATCAGAGTGTTAGCCTTCACGTCCGTAGGAGATGGACCTTTCTCAGATCCCATTCACGTCAAAGTGCTTCAAGGAGGTTAGTTTGTCCATTTTTAGTGGTTATTTTCAGTGTTGGGTGAGCAAAAGATGTAAGATTCAAAATGATTCCTAGTAGTTTTTTTATGCCTTCATGTTTTAGTGTAAAAGTAAAAAAAAAGTTTAAAGTCAACATGAAATGGCATTCAAAACCCATTTTACTTTTGTAATCTGATGTATTTCTTAGTGAAGTGGGAAATATTGGAGAACAACTTTTTTCAATCAGGAACTGATTGGAAAATTGGAATTGAAAAAAACTTGCCTTGGAGGCAGAGCAACTTATTACATTTTGATGAAAAATGACCAAGATAAACTTTGCATTTCTTTGTAACTGTGCAAAAATGAATGTATTTTGTTTTCATGCTCCTTTTGGTTAAAGGTTCCTTTTACAGATTTGATTCTTCAGATACACTTTTAGTGGGCGGAAGATGCCACAAAGCCATGGCAGCAGATGTGGACCATTTTAACTCATCTTCTGTTTCTACCTGTGCAGCTTGTTGGTGCAGAATGGGTGGGATGGGGTTGGTTGAGTGGGTGCCGGGATCCAATAAACTTGCTGCATTGACGCACAATGTAAAACCTGAGAGTGAGCACTGAATGCATGTATTTCCTCCCATTACCCCCGGGGGGCGCTCTGTTAATGCATCCTTTGTCCTCTGGCATGTGTGCGCTGTGTGTCCACTTCTGTTCCATCTCTATATGTCTGTCACACTGTTGGTGTCTTCATATATTGTATTCTGGAACAATGCGGTGCACTTTCTACTTCCCTTTTGTTTTCTAGCTCTTCTGTTTCACTTTGTCTCCTGAAATGAAACTAAAGCTCACCTGCTCCGGCTTGATGTCACCTGGTTTTAATTTATTTCTGTTCAGTACACAGGTTTAAGTTTAACTTTATTTCATTTTGGTTTGGTTTTACTCTAACACTTGAGGAAACAGCTCTCAGTGTTTTTGGTTTTTTTCTCTTATTATTTAGGTTAATTTTAACATGACAAGCTCGACATGCAGCAGCACTTAGCATTGCCAATGCAAATCCATTAAACTAAAGGTGAGAGTAAGTATCCCGGTGGGACAGCCGGAGGCTTCTTGCTCAAGTTATGGGATTTCGCTTTGTCCCGCAGGATCTCACAGAGATGGGAGACGTGGTTCACTACATCTGCCAACGTCTTCCCTCAAGCATAAACTAAAGTAGTGCAGATTTACCCATAACAAGGTCAGGGAGGCGACAAGCTTGGACAGTTAGAAGCAATTTAGCACAAACTCCCCTCAACATAACACATAAACAAACATTACAGTGTGGATTCCCGAGAGGTAAGTGGCCGCCGTTCGGAGGAAAGCCCAGTCTGCCTCCTCACTTTTCAGAAGTCGGCCACATAACCAACCTGACAAGTGCGTATTTGTAGGTGTCCAGTGACCTTGAGGTGTAGAAGTGTCACATACACCAGTAGAATTGGTAAGCAAGCTGGAAAGAGTGCCATCGTCTTCACGGAGAGTTCCCAAGATGTTTAAACACTAATGGGCCAGATTATACAAGCATTCAACACCAGGATTCCCTCTTCATAGATCTATATTGAACTACACCAAGTGGCAGATTGGACTTCCTCATGAAGGCGTGAAATGAAATTGTATTGTGTTTGTATCCTTTTTGGTACGGTGCTGAGAGTACTCACCTCACCCTCCAAATCCCCCAACTCTGGTTGTTAACATTGGGGGATGTGTCCAGACTCTTGAGGGTTAGTGGAGATAGACACTCCTGCCTTGATCAAGTAGGGGCCAGAGAGAAATGCTTAAGAGTCAATGGCTATTGAGTGATGCTCAGGTTTCAAACATGGTCATAGAGGGTCCACAAACTGGGGGCAAGGGTTACCGCACTGGTCTTTGTCTTGGGTTTAGTGCAAGACCATCTTGGAGGTCCACAAGTGGATTCCAATTGGATTCCATGTAGCCACAAGTAGAGTCCAATCAGTTTCATAAGTTGTTACACTCAAAGTTGCCAGCGTCCAGCTCACAAACTAATTTCAACCTTTTTAGCCAAACAAATCTGTAATTACAGTTGTTTTTCACCTGTCATTTTGCTTATTTGAAAGCAGCGCCACAATATGGACCTGGATTAAGTCATTATGACAGTTAACATCTTTCGATATTGGTTTTGAGGCACAATTCTTAATTCTGAAGAGTGATTTCATTTGGAGGTCCACAAGTAGCCACATATAGAAGGAGTCCAATCGATTGTTTCACTCATAGAAGTTGCCAGCTTCCAGAGAGATTTCATTTTGAACATTGAAATTCAAGGCTCTTATTGCATGAGTCTAAACCCTCAGGTAGTTCTGCAACTCTCAGATACCAAACTTTCTCGCCGCACTCAAACCAGGTCGATTCACGAGAACTGAATGCAAATATTCTTCAAAAGAGGAAGTACATCTTCAGAATATATCTTCAAATGGAAGATGAAAATCCAGTAAAACTTTGATCCAATGAAGCCCATTTGGTGAATAAACAGGGCTCTGAATAATGTCACCCACTGAACTCTGGGACGGGTGACACCTATGATGAAAGCTGGCTGGTGACGGGACAAATTTGTTTACCATTTCTCAAACAAAAGCACAGCTGGGCTGCTGATGGGGGTGAATTGGGGTGGATTATATAACTTGGGTATGAATGGTTGAATGTTAGCGAGGTGCAAGCATCCTGATCTCAATCTTGTGGACCCTCAGGCTAGTGCAAACAGTGAATAGTGCAGACTGATGAAAGCACAGGGAAAGCTCTCTCCCTCCAACCAAAAAAAAAACATCCCAACCTCAATGTTATTGGACTAAACTAAATTAAGGTAAATAGTTTGAACTGAGCTGTATTCGGTGAGCTCAGCAGTAGAAGGAGAGGGCCGAACCCAACCGACTCTGGGGAAATATAGTCTCCCTCGAATCGGGTGCTCGTGGTAAGAAAGTCTCTAAAAGTTAGTGTTTGAAGATATCAGGTACGTATAATGTACAGGAAAATGTGTTTGTGTTTTTGGTTTTTGCTGTTTTTAATGGTCTTTCTGTTTAAAGCTTGGTGGCTTTCCATGATTCTTCTGAGTTGACATTTTGGTTCTGACATTTTCTTTCCAGCCATTGTTTTGCAGAGAGTTTTTCCTCATTTTCCTGTAATCCGTTTTGAATGACTTTGTTTTGCTGGTGCTCATCCATTTGAATTTCAGTCACAAATATGTTTTATCCCCGTCTGTCCATTTCCCCCCTCATTCATTTGTGTTACTTATGGCTTCAGGGTTCAGCACGACAGAGTAACTTTTAATTCTCGATTTTACAATGGAGATAAATGTTACGGCATTTAAATGGTATAATACTTTCCTATGCGCAAGCATTTAGTAAGCAGAGACTCTGTGCATTTTAAATGAGACTTTTATATTGATTTTGATTTAGACTGGCACAGAAGTTGTAATTTCTGATATGTGCAAGGGGAAGAACCCGACAAAAACGCCTTGAAATACCGCAATGAATGGCCTTCATTCAAATGCAAATAATGTGATCTATTTTCCCCTCATGGTGGAAATATATCCTGAGAGCCCAGAGTATTTACTGTGAAAGATGGGTTAAATCGTTGGCTCACGTACAGCCGGTTATAGTTGGATAAACTGCTGTATCTTATGCCCAACATCTGTGGTGTTACTTCTAGATCTGTGACACGGAAATCAAGCCAAAGTTAAACCTTCATGCTTCATATTTATGTATGCATGCCAAACACCCCGACCCCTTCAAAACCAAGCTCTTCTGTTTGCATTTGCCCTTTGCATTTGTTTTTATGTTTCAGTGTGTCTCTGCTTGTTTTTTTCAGTTGGTTTTTCCCTTTTATCATTTTCTTTTTCTCTTTCCCATCTTTTCGTTTTTTGTTTTCCACCCCCTCCTCTGCCCCCCTTTCCCAAACCTGAGCAGAGCCCTCCGCCCCCCCTCAAGACATTAAGTGCTCCAGCTCCAGCTCCACCACCCTGCTGGAGAAATCGACCTCCTTAGCCTTATTCACTGCAAAGCTTCTTTTCTAGCTAAATTCTTAATATTGACTTTAGCAACACTGTATAACTTGCTTTCATAGATTGAATCTCGAATCTTGAAACGAGATGGCAAGTAATGCATTGAATTAAACATGATATTTTTAAATAGTATTTGTTCGTAAAACATACTCCAATAATCCTTCATAACTTTGAGAAATATGTGCCAGTTCAAAATACACTTATTTAAGGTACATCCTCTGAAAACAAGTAGTTATTTAGGGGGTTTGCGCCTGGATTTGGCATACCCGATTTTAAATGTTTACTCTACACGCATACAAATGGTGTCATTGTATAGAAAACACCTTGATATACAAAATCAGATTGTAATTCTTCATGAATAACATTATAGATGTTTCAAATATTACAATAAACACTAAGAAAAATAGGTGCTTGTTGATTTTTTTTTGCTATTCAGGTTCTATTTGCAGAAGCTATCTGCAACTTATATTGTCTGATTCCACTAGGTGCCAAAATGCACCAGAAAAAAAAAACAGGCGTTATTGAATTATAACTGAAGGGAGTAAAATTTTAATTTTTTTGTCTACAAGTGTCTTTAGAGTTTCCTTTGCAAAAACAGGTATTATAAAATACATTACCCCCAGAATGCTATTTTACTATGTGCCACAGCACTTGATTATTGATTGAATTATTTTTCTTTTTTGTCTTTTTCTAAGTAGTAATATACAAAATATCATAAGATAATATATATTTTTGTGTTTTATACAATGAGTTTTATTCTTACAGGAGACACAAGACTCTATAAATGATCAAATCTATGTGGTCTATTACAATCTAAAACAGCTTTATATCATTCCTTATACGTGCATAATTTTTGTCCCCTGTGTTGAGCTCATCTCAGCATCCCGCCTGCCTCCTGGAGATGAGATCTTCAACAGAAACTGAAACAAATAATTCACTGTTTATGCACACAGTTTTTGCATTATAATAATATCCATTTCACAAGATCAAAATGTATATTTACTGAAATGGTAATTTTATTCTTTTCTGCATACTGCATCCTGTACTGTGCTTTTTTTGTCAAAAAAATAGTTTATCAGATTGATTGCTGTGCTTTCACATTTCAAAATAATTTTTTTTCTGTGGTGCACATCTGCGACAAAACAATGTATTTCTCACCAACAAAAGCACACAGAAATGTGACAATGGTCTCGTTTGAAAGAAAAGATCCTAATATAAAAGATAATAGAGTTTGTGGCAGACGGAAGCAGTCATACAAGCAGGAATGTGACGCTTGTCTTTGTTTCCTCAGAGGTATCATATTTCACGGCGCGATTCTTTTGAAGATCATTCGATCTATGATTTTCACACAATGAAATACTTTTTGAAATTCCTGAGAATGAGAGCTTTCTTATGATATATGACTTGACTGTTTTGTGAAATATATAAAACATACAAATTCAGAGTGATAGTTCTTCGCCATCAAAAAGCGGAAATTCGTGTCTGGTACAAATGCATATTTAAGCTTAATTTTACTACTTTATGTATCATAAAACCAAAAGGTATGGTAATCTAAGCTTTCAAATGATACCATATACGCAAGCCTTTAAAAAGGAAGTGTAAAGTGTTCTGTAAGGCAGGACCTACTTTCCTACAGCCACCATATTTGGTCTTATGATTTCCCCCATTCGTTTTCCAGTGACCTTTTATGGTCTCTGGCCGAGCTTAGTAAGAAAATAAATTCAAGATGGTTGGGGAGGCGAGAGAAATGTTGATTATACGTCTGTGTAGACAGCTCACTCTTTTTGGGAGATCTATTGACTAACATTACGTGATAGAGAAAACATTGACTTAGCATCATTTTCATCCTTCACTTCTCTTTGTAAAGCAGTCGGACAGCTTATGGGCACTGAAATAAATCCAGCTAGAGTAAGAAATTGTGTCGGACATTCCCCGATGACAGCAGTCTTTCTCAATGACTGACAGCGCTAGTTCAAGATACAAGCTAGTAATCAATACGGAGCACTGGCGCTTTGGGCCGCCCTAGGATAGATGGTTTTGATGGGCTGGTCAACCGCTGTAGGTGGGTCAGGAGAAAGGGAACGCTACCCCAAGAGCTCCGATGGGAAATCTCATTTGTCCAACCCACAACATGGAGTTATTTGAGTAGCAATACGTTACGACAGTCACATCCTTGGAGACTTGTACCATTATAGCATCTAATATGGAATAGTCGGGCCCCAATATACAGTACATCCCCTTATGGTGTCTTTTATTGACCATCCAGGAAATGGGTCTCCTCCTTACAGCAGTACTGAATGACCGGATGTATTAAACATCAGGGCCTCGTATAAAAGGATTTTCATTAGCTCGCAGGTAAAAGACTGCAGACGGCAGATCCGCGAATTGATCAGTGCTCAGATAAGAATGATAGTGAAATGGAAGGGGATGAAATGGTTGCTCGGGTATATGGGGGTGTGAAATTACAGTTGATTAAATGTCCCTGAAGATGGGCGCTTAATCAGTAGCCTGGTTTCACATAATTGAAAGTGCGTACTAGCTGAGATGCTAGGGCTTAGTTTCTTTTCAGCCATATTGTGCGGTCTTGAGGTGCTCCATAACTATTGGTATATTGTACTATTTTTAGAACAGATTGAGAGTCTATCCGTGTCGAATCAGATGTAATTAAAGAAGATTTTGTTTATATGTGAGTTCTGTAAAATATTTCATGTAGATCCTAACTTAATAGCTAATAAATGCCGGGGAAGCCATGTTTAGGGAATGATATATCAGGAACTATGATTGCTGCTATGTAGAAAGATGTGTTTTCTTCAAGTCCAAGTGGTTCAGAGTCTCATCAGGGTTGAAATATGTTCATAACTGACCTCTAAATTTGGTAAATAGTGAAATAAGTCTACACGATCAAGTGGTAGTCATAAAAGTAAGTCTGTGAAGAAAATTTATGAAGTCTCATGTAAACCGTTTTATTGCGTTGCAAGATTTTTTTTTTAATGAACTGAGGTTGTGTAAAGTATTTAATGTATATTTGAGCATTTTCATGGGTTTTTTTAAAGCCCCAAAATCGTCTGGAAAGTCATATTTAGGTTATGATATCTCAGGAACTATGATTGCTAGCTATGTATAAATTGGTAGATTGGTAGAAAAATGTGTTCCCTTCAAGTCCAAGTGGTTCAGGGTCTTGTAGGGATAAAAATATTTTTAAACCTGGCCTCTAAATTTGGTAAAAAGTAAAAATTTCTAGATGAGTGAATGTTAATGCTCCTTTTCCATGCGTTGGCTGTTACCGACCTCATTGCTCTATAAAAAAAGATAAAATTGTTATGTTATTGCAAAGTAGTGATTAATTCAGAAAATGTCTCAGAATAATACCATACATGTATATATTAGCACTGAATTTACATTCATAAACAAAAAAATACCTGAATAAGCTGAATGTCCATTATTCGGTTTGTTTTTAGGTTCATCACTGTGTAGGTCCCGTATTTGTCACAGTGCCCAAAAATGTGACACACTGCATAACATAATATTTTTAGTAAAATACACATACCAGGAGAGTCTGCTCGCATGTCACCGCCCAAAACGGTGTCTCCACTGTTGATGGCCTCTGAAATAACTATACCTTGGTGTACATTCCACAGCCAGTTTATTGTGCGGAAAAGTAAATTCCGTTGGTGTTTCAGGAAGGTTGTGTGACTAATTCCTGTGATATTATATGCCTGCAAGAACTAGACACAAAGAAAGAGGAAAGTTAGTCATACTATAACTGGCAGAGATGTTTCATAGTGCCTTGCCTTTTCCATTTGCAAGAAGGAGGCTCCACTAAAAATTACAGCTGCAGACATCTGGATATTTCCTGCAGGTATGTTTGCGACATATGGCTGACTTGTCCAAGTGTTCTGATGCTCACAGTGTGTGCAAACCTGGTCCACGCACAGAAGCGTTCCCACAGTCCTAGCATGTACAACACAGCTCCTTGTGCAGACAGGGCGCTTCCTGAAGAGCTCAATGAGGTTTCCTTCATAAACAACAAACTTCCTCATTTGATAATGTGGGGTTTCAATCACTGTGCTAAAATACAGCATACACAAAAGCATGGAAATGAATAGATGTCTGTGCCAGATGTTTATTGCTAATGATATTTAGCAGCAGGCAAATCAAAAAGTACATGTACTCAATTACTCACCTCTCATCATTGATGCTGTGGTTAGTCACTGTGGTTAGGCCTTTTTACAGGTGTTGAAACAGCTAGAGGGCGTTCCTCAAATGATGTGTTCGACATGACAGTACTGCAGCTAACATGTTTTCTATGAGGTTTCATTTGCGTGCCTAATTATATATAAAAAAAATTCACCAATTGTATTTCAATGACTAGAGGTAGAACAAAAAGAAGAAAAATCAATTCTTACTCTTGCTTCTTCTGTGCTGTGTGGATACATGCTTCATCGGCGAATCAACATCTGTTTGGCATGACGCATCTTTTGTGAATGCTTGAGTCTGGCACCCCACCTCACGACACAACTTGGGCTCAGAGGACAACTGCAACTGTTTTACAACCGTTTAAAATATATATATAAAACACACGCATTTTTACAATACGATAACAATAGACCAGAGCACTGAAAACTACTTAGTAACTTGTTAACATTGACTATGTCTGCTCCGATAAAATCTAACATAACCATCTGAATAGCCTACGCAAAAATAAAGAATATTTAAGCAAACACTTACCAAATCTGTGGATACGGGAATTGGTACAGCTTCTTTCTTTAAAACAAGACGATCGGCGAAACCGGATTCCACTAGTCCCCAATTCACAAAGTTCTTCGGTGCAAAATGTTTACTACAAACATATTTTCCAGTTGTGTTGGTAGAACACGGCAAACAAACCACTTGCACCCAAAGTTCAAAGCTTGCAACCAAATGCAAACAACCCTTTTGTGCTGTCGCACGAAGAAACGAGCACATTCGATGCCGAACCATGTCTCTGAATGACAACAATGAGGGAAGATACTTTCTCATGAATAATATTCATGTTATATTGTAACCGTTATAATTTATACCTACTACGGTGCAGTGATTGGATTGAATGACCTCTTTCTCATGAATAAATGCACAGATTAGCTCAGGGCCAGCTGACGTAGATGTGCCCCTGCAAGCCTATCTACACACTCCGAGGCCCAAATCTACTGCTGTGTCCCAATTCATAGGCTACGTCCTTCGAAGGACCCATTTGAAGGCCGATTACATCACGGCAGCGCGACGAAGGCTGTCCCAATTCACGATGCATCCTCCGAAGGCTGCATTTGAAGGCAGACTGCCGGAAGAACAGCAGCAGCCGTTTATATTCCTACTTTTAAAATAAAAATGGCAAAAATATTATCAGATCATGTGTCAGTTTTTACTACCGAATTATTAGCTATCATACTAGCTCTACAGTGGATCGAAGAAGTTCAGCCAGAAAGAACTGTGATATGTACTGACTCAATGGCTGCGCTCACTACTAAGCGGTAAATCTGAGGCTCAGCAAGACTTAGTATTTGAAGTTTTACAAAGTTTATTTAGAATAAGGCAGTTAAGGATAGAGGTAAAATTCCTCTGGGTGCCTGCACATGTGGGTGTGGATGGAAATGAGGAAGTAGACTTGCTAGCAAAGAAAGCATTAAATCATACACAAATAGAAATTAAGTTCGCTTTAAGTAGATCGATATCATTTGAAGTAAGAAAGAAATGGCAAAAGTTATGGAATAATGGGTCTAAAGGAAGACAAGAAATGAGAGGAAAAGATACGGAAATAGGAAGAAAGATGTCATCTTATCAAGACTAAGAATTGGACATACAGCATTAAATTATAGTCTTTATAAAAGTGTGACAAATGTGGAGAATTAGAAACAGTGAAACATATTCTTTTTGAGTGTTCTGCATATGAAAGGGAGAGATTTCAATTAATTCAAGAATTAGGATGGCTGTGAGTTGATAATATTTCTTTAAAAGTATTGTTAGGAAATGGGTCGAGGCAATCAAGAGTGCAAGAAAATATGTTTAAATACCTGAAAAACACAGGACCAATAGATAGAATCTAGGTTTTTTTTCTCTTCTGTATCTCTTTCTTCCAAATTTATGCACACTCCACACTTCAGATCAGTAGGTGGCGGTTATGCATTTTTTCACTGGTTTGCCAAACCGCCATAAAACAGAAGAAGGCGAACGCGACTTCAAATCAATCAAATAAATCCAATCCAAGCACCTCCCAAGCTTCTTTTACCTGCACGGCACAAAATTAGCATCAACCAAATGCTGGTAAAACTGGTTGAGACTAGCTTGTTAATCTCATCAGTTTGCTAAAACACTGTATGCAGTACCTTAATAGAATGCAAGACTGGCACAACAGTCTTGATGGGGTCATTCAACTGGCAGCGGTGACAAGATCTGACCTAAAAAGCAACAGTTTTTTTTAACAAAACGTCCAGATAAACAGCCACTTGATTTAAGTTGGTGATGACAATAAATATAACTTCTAAATCACGGAGGTATCTAACAATCAGAGGTGGCAAAAATTGACATACTCTTAAGTATAGATACTTAGAAAAAAACTGGCAAAAGTAGAAGTGAAAATAAAGCACCACATATGCAGTACATTACCTATTCTTTCACATCCTGGATAATTGTAGGCCAATAGTAGCCAGCAATAACCCTGTTCTGAGTGCCTCTGATGCCACGGTGATTGCCAGTCCCAGGGTTATTGTGGCACGCCGTAAGAACAGACCTCTTCTCTTCCTCTGACAGGACAACTGGCCGCATGTACTGCCTACTGGGGCCGACGTAGAAGAGTCTGTCATCTATTTTAATTGGAAAAAAGAAAAAGTCAGAAGAAGCTGCAATTCAATGTAAAAAGATCAAATTGCATATCCAGATATAGGAGTTAAACAAGTACAGTGAACGTAGCTTGATATAAAAATAATAATAATTTGAATTAAGCACATGGACCTCTTTTTCATTATAAAATCTTACCTTTGATGACAAAATTCGTTGACGCCAATCTAACCTTCCGACGATTTGCAGAATTGTCAGGAATTTCTCCTTTTAAATTCTTGAACATTTATATAGAATGCAAAAGAATCCATATTTCACTTTTGCAGAAAAAAGGTTTAACAATCCTGAAAGATCCCTTACATCCAGCCAGACATCTCTTTACGCCTCTTCCTTCAGGCAGAATGTAAAAGCCCTTTCACACCAAAAAGTGTACTGAATTAAGCTCAGGCTGAAGGAAAAGTAAATCACGTCTGTACAGTAGAACGCAGGAGAAGAAACACTCTTCAGCAATAAAAAAACAATGAAGCACAATTGTTACTACTCATACTAAATCTGTTTTTTTTTGTGAGTGGGATGAATTAATGCGCATTCACATTTAGTCTAGAACTACAGTAACATCATGTTCACACAGCGCACACAACGCCTCACTCCTGATTTGTCCCAACATGGGGACAGGAGAGGTGTCAGTCAATACATGGGAAACAAAGTAAATGGCATTACTTTTTTGAAAAAGTAACTCGGATATTCTCTTGTAATTTAAAAAGTAATGCGTTACTTTACTATTTAGTTACTTGAAAAAAGTAATCGGATTAAGTAAATCGCGTTACTTGTAATGAGTTACCCCCAACACTGTCCTAACATCGCTCTCCGCTCGCAATAACGCTAATTCAGTCTGTGTTTTGACTTCAGTAAATCAGTTTAGGCAAATACAAACAATGTGATAATTTTTCACGAGTCCAACATCCAGCCGCGCAAGAAAACATGCAATCTACCCGAGACGTGATCAATAAGGGAAGCCGTCTTTTACAATTGCAAAATAGAGAAAACATTTTTTTTTACATTTAAATAACTAATAGCTTCTTAACCTTAGACCTCATTCTTGAAACACAAAATGACAAAAAAAATATATATATATATTATCATCATATAGGCCTACTTTTGAAATTGGGATCCAGAGGTTTACCTGCATGGTCTTGGCTGAGCCTGAAATACACCAGCTGGCGGTGCCAGGGGTGAACCATCACCAACATTTCCTCGAGTATAAGGTATAATAAATACAGTCAAAATCTAACAATTCAGGCTCCATAGTTATTTTCAGTTTCATTAGCAAATCTCAGGATGGCAGCTCTCTTCTCGCGCCGTCGCCACGCGACAGGAGCATTAATCGGGAACGCCTGCGAAGGCTCGACTCGGAGCGTCCTTCGAAGGATGCGGTCTTTGAATTGGGACTAGCTCCAGAGAGAAGCTCGTCCTTAAGTGTCGTGTTTTCTTCCGATTCTCTTCCGTCTCCCCAGTTCCTCCGCCTCGCGCCCGGCTCTCTTTCTGCCCTTTGCAGCTCTCTATGCCTACCCACCCCCGGCGCCGCGTCGCGTTTTATGGATCCCTGTCCCTGTGGGTCGACCGGCCCGCGCGTGGCTCCGCTGGCCCCGTCAGCCTGCGCCCAGCCGAGGGGGGACTTGCCCGCGACCGTCCCCCGCCGTCCCCCGGCTGCCCCCCGCCGTTGGGGTCTGTGGCCGCCGTTATGGCATCCGCGTCCGAGGCCGGACCCTTATTCGCCCTCACCAGCCGACGGGCCTGCCGCCCGGTCTATCGACCCCGCAGCTCCTGTTCTCCCCCGGCTCCGTCTCGGGCCCCTCTCCCTCCTTCTTCTTGCCTTTCATCGGCGGCCCGTGCCGTCGCTAGCGCCGTTATGTGCACACCGCCCCGTTGCCCCCTGGGCCTCTTCCCTGTGCGGGCATCTCCTAGACACCCGACAGGCCCCTGTTTGGCCCCATCAGAGATCTGGACCTACAAGGATAGTTCAGTTATGAGTATATTTCAGAATGCACAGAAACATCTAAGGGTTTATGATTTTCTTCTAAAATATCTGAGAGATACAGAGGTGATTAGAAGAATTTAGGTTTTTAAAAAAAATTAGTTTTTTTAAAATTAGTAGTATATAATATGTTCGTTCATTGAGGCCTCACACTCCATCCCAGTAGGTGACGGAAATGCACCTTAAGCTGGTTTGCCAACCACCATTAAACACAAAAGAAGAAGAAGAAGCTACTGCAAGCACACAGACGAGCCCTAGTGAGCGCCCTACACAGACAGCACTCAAGGCTGCTGTCTAGGTAGGCAGCACACAAGGTTTGGGGTCGCGGCTCACCTGTGAAATATTTGGATGTTTATGAAATGTCCTCATTTTGTGTTCTTGTTGAAGAAACAGCTGCTCTTTTATTGTGATTGTAGTATAACCAATACATTTTGGGTTGATTAACATTTTTATATTTTTAACCCAACTAATATGACCCACAGTTTAATCCTTAAATATATTATTTTTCCTTACGATAACCCAAAATTGTTATCTCTTGAATATATTTTAAGTGCAATATTTTTCATCCACAAACAAAACCGGCTTAAATCTCCTTTGTTTTCCTCTTTTTCTTGTTGAATTTAACTCTCTCGTTTCATCCCTCCGGCTTATAAACAACAACAACCAATGCAATATTTTGATGCATTGATTATATGAATATTATGATTAAATATATTTAACCTTGTCATTGTGCCTTTTTTTCTGTGCATATGATGTATGCAAACCCATTATATTGATGTTTTCTGCTGTTTGTCATTATGATTGTTCATTGTTAAAGATACTAGCATCTTTCCCTGAGTTTGTATGTAATTATAAGTTCTGCAGTAATAATAAAAAAAGAACATTAGAGGGACAGGTGCACTAACACCTCACAGCATCAGTAACTCCACAACACTACCTAGTACAGTTTTCCTCAGCGTTTGTAATATCTGCACAAAGGAGACATCGATCAGCTGCTAGAAGATCTCGCCTTTGGAGAAGACTCTTAAGTTTACTCTCGAAAAAAAGTAAGTAGACTACTTAAACATTAAAGATACCCAGAATGCATTGCTAGCCCCACCAACACTTACGACAATAAATGATAAAATGCGACCAATAAATTATATATATATATATATAGTAAAACAAGCAAAATGTAATTTTTGTCATATGCCATAGCTATGCATGACTTCCCAAGACAAATGCAGCCAAGGTGAATACATCTCAATTTTCAGTCAAGTAATGAATGCACAAGTTAATGAAACAATTATATTTTAATTTACTGACAACAGGAAACATGAATAAATGAGTAAAAGAATAAATAAAAGTAACCATAACAACAAATAAATATCGACACATGAAACAAAGCTATATTTACAGGCGGTGAGTCCACATCTACTGCATCTCAACACAGCATGTGCCAGTTCTGCAGCTTTATTCTGATGAAAACCACAGTGTCCACGTTCACCTGTCTCTGCTGTCCATCATGACCCTCACTGCTGCAGTCAGACTGAATCGGATCATGGATGAGAAAGGGGCATCGAGACTATTGTCTGAGTGCACAGAGAGGAGGGGCCCCGTTACCACCATCGAGGAGCAGGTGGCACCTGCGGGACAATCTGGCTATCGCTGTGTCTGCTCCAAACATTCGTGTGCTGCTCTCCATGAGCACGACTATCTTTAAACAGAGTAAAACATTTTACAATTAATGTCAGCATTTCATTTCATATATTTACAATTACATGCAAATGTATTCATCAGTGGGCTAAAGCACTGCACTGGTCAGCAGAAGGTTGCTGGTTCGATCTCTGCAGTCGTCACCGCTGTGTCCTTCAGCAAGGCTCTTTACTCAAGATGGCTGCTGGGGGATTGGGGTCCCTGTAATAAAAGCACTGTAAGTCACTTCGGATAAAAGTCTGTCGGACAAAGTACAGGTGATTTTGTAATCATTTTTTGTCTGGGGTATCAAACGCTCAAATTAACGCGCTTAGTTATTTCTTCAAGTTTGTTTCTGCAAGGTACTACTTTTTATTTTTTGGGGGGTTTAGTTCATCCAAACATAGAAATTCAGTCATTATTTACTCGCCTCCACTGTTTTTTTTTTTTTTTCTGAACACAAAAGTTGATTTTGGTCAAGTTTGTCCTGCTGGTTTCTGTTCATACAGTATCAGTCGATGGAGCCTGATTTTCAGATTCTTCATGACATTATTTGATGATGCTTTTAAAGTTTCTGAAACTCAGGTTTCATTGACTGATGTTGTATGAAAAGAAACCAGCAGGACAAACTTGACCAAAATCACATCCTCAATGTCTTTTGGTCTTTCTCTAGATGCTCCAACTGGCTCTGGGGTCACTGAGGATGAAGAGACCACAGCAGCATCTGGTCCAGATGAGACAGTAAGAGGTGGAGTGATGGAGCGTCTCATCCGCGGCACTGGACCATTTCCAGGATGCTGCTGTGGACTCCTCCATCCTCAGTGCTCACACCAGTCTGCAGACATGTCAGATCCTACAAAGATGCACAAACACAATGCAAAAGCAGTCATTTTAACAGCACAACGTCATTTGATTTCTATCTTAGAAGTAACAGAATTATCTTATTTATATTTTTGTTTCAGGTTTCAGGTCACCTTTCCTTGCAGGTCCTGCTCCACAACAAAAGCTCTGCAGCAAATGCACAGCAATCAAGAATCAGAAAAGTGCTGTGAAAACTCTGTTTGAAATTACAATAATTGAAATAAACTACAACTTAAGATTTAAAAGATGTTTTATTCATTTCTGTAGTATACTCACTCAAAGCCTTTGATGGCAGCATTCCGCTTTCTGGTGAAGAGGGCTTCATTAGCCTCCTGGGACAGAAAAGTATCCATCGACGAGCACTCAAGAGACTGGACAGAAGCAGTAGGACATCCGGGAACTTCTCGACTACTCTTTTATGAATACTGAGGTTTCGGACATACTTATTCGCTCGGCTACTGCGTCCATATGGATAGTAAAGTATATAGTACTGTGGAGATTTTACAACAGCTTCGAACAAGGCTCAGCCAATCAGAATCAAGCAGCGGAACGCTCCGCTTTATAATGATATATTGCTATTAAGACGTATATATAATTTACTGTATTTATTATATAAACATTAATGCATTAATATTAAGGATTGTATCTTTTTAAAGAATTTATATTATTTAAATATTTGATCATTTGGAATTGTATACTTACGAGCACACACACATATTTTAAATTATGATTATATATATAGCTTAATATTTAAATACCAATAATTATTTCTCAAAATATTGATAACGTAGTAACAGACACACACACAAATATTTTGAAGACGTGTATATTATTGTCTCAATTATTTTATAACAATAAAATATTTAACATTATATATAAAAAAAACAATTCAATTTTTTTCCCAAAGCATTTAATTTAATGTAAAATTATTTTTATGAATTTAAATGTCTATCAAAAGTGCTATATACAGGGGTCCGGGAAAGTATTCAGACACCCTTAAATTTTTCACTATTTGTTATTTTGCAGCCATTTGCTAAATTCATTTAAGTTTTTTTTTTTTCCTCAATGTTCCACACACAGCACCCCATATTGACAGAAAAACACAGAATTGTTGACATTTTTGCAGATTTATTAAAAAAGAAAAACTGAAATATCACATGGTCCTAAGTATTCAGACCCTTTGCTGTGACACTCATATATTTAACTCAGGTGCTGTCCATTTCTTCTGATCATCTTTTAGATGGTTCTACACCTTCATTTGAGTACAGATGTGTTTGATTATACTGATTGGACTTGATTAGGAATGCCACACACCTGTCTATATAAGACCTAATAGCTCACAGTGCATGTTCAGAGCAAATGAGAATCATGAGGTCAAAGGAACTGCCTGAAGAGCTCAGAGACAGAATTGTGGCAAGGCACAGATCTGGCCAAGGTTACAAAAAATTTCTGCTGCACTTAAGGTTCCTAAGAGCACAGTGGCCTCCATAATCCTTAAATGGAAGACGTTTGGGATGACCAGAACCCTTCCTAGAGCTGGCAAACTGAGCTATCGGGGGAGAAGAGCTTTGGTGAGAGAGGTAAAGAAGAACCCAAAGATCAGTGTGGCTGAGCGCCAGAGATGCAGTCGGGAGATGGGAGAAGTTGTAGAAAGTCAACCATCACTGAAGCCCTCCACAAGTCGGGGCTTTATGGCAGAGAGGCCCGACAGAAGCCTCTCCTCAGTGCAAGACACATGAAAGCCCGCATGGAGTTTGCTAAAAAAAACACCTGAAGGACTCCAAGATGGTGAGAAATAAGATTCTCTGGTCTGATGAGACCAAGATAGAACTTTTTGGCCTTAATTCTAAGCGGTATGTGTGGAGAAAACCAGGCACTGCTCATCACCTATCCAATACAATCCCAACAGTGAAGCATGGTGGTGGCAGCATCATGCTGTGGGGGTGTTTTTCAGCGCAGGGACAGGACGACTGGTTGCAATAAAGGGAAAGATGAATGCGGCCAAGTAAAGGGATATCCTGGACAAAAACCTTCTCCAGAATGCTCAGGACCTCAGACTGAGCCGAAGGTTTACCTTCCAACAAGACAATGACCCTAAGCACACAGCTAAAATAACGAAGGAGTGGCTTCACAACAACTCTGTGACTGTTCTTGAATGGCCCAGCCAGAGCCCTGACTTAAACCCAATTGAGCATCTCTGGAGAGACCTAAAAATGGCTACCCACCAACGTTTACCATCCAACCTGAAAGAACTGGAGATGATCTGCAAGGAGGAAAGGCAGAGGATCACCAAATCCAGGTGTGAAAAACTTATTGCAACTTTCCCTAAAAAGACTCATGGCTGTATTAGATCAAAAAAGTGCTTCTACTAAATACTGAGCAAAGGGTCTGAATACTTAGGACCATGTGATATTTCAGTTTTTCTTTTTAATAAATCAGCAAAAATGTCAACAATTCTGTGTTTCCTGTCAATATGGGGTGCTGTGTGTACATAATGAGGAAAAAAAATTAACTTAAAAAATTTTAGCAAATGGCTGCAATATAACAAAGAGTGAAAATTTTAAGGGGGTCTGAATACTTTCAGGACCACTGTATATAAAAAATACTAATAATTACCATTTCTTAAAAAAATCTGTAATAACCAGACGGGACACAAAATAGTATTTTTTTTTAAACAAAGTACCATTCAGTTTTATTTACAATTGCAGTAATAAATGATTAAAGCACTATGATAACATATTCATTCATGCACACTTCTGTAAAACCCTGGTGGAGCCGTATCCCGGAGCTTCATCTCTCAGTCTCTGATCAGAAGCGGCCGTGTCTCCAGATGTTTCGGAGCAGGTAAACACAGCTCAGTACAGCCGTCAGTACGGTCCCCGCACACACTGTGAGGAGCATCGACGAGTCAGCGACCGGGAGCTCCAGACTCACTCCAACTATCAGAACAGAATCAGAAAGAGCTTTATTGCCGAGTGTGTTTGCACATACAAGGAAAGTGTTACAGTGTCACAAGCTTCCAGTACACGGACACAACAACACACAGATCATAAGAATGAGATCATATAAAACCAGACACATGCAACTGTGTTAGAACACACATTCATATATTAAACACATAATTCAAAATATAAAATTACTATAATAAATCATTTTAAATATTAGCGTAACATACATTATTACAACTATACATTATATTAAAACATGCATGAACTTGCTGATATAGAGTAATCTAAATAAACTTATATTAAACATTACTATTTTATATTAATTATTATAAAATACTTAAAAAAGTGAAAGTAGATAAAAGATGCGTGACTTGCTGCAAATTATATATATAATAATTATTATAATACATTAAAATATACATGTACTGCTGTAGTATATGTATAATAAATATTGACATTATAATAAAATTATAATACGGATTACGTTATATTAAAATATTTATCTTAAATTAGATAAATGGTGTATATTAAAAATATATATATATTTTAGCTGTTTTTTACATCATATTAAAACATTGCATTAACTTTGCTAGTAATAATATTATAAAGTCTTATTATTATTATATATTAAATAATACATTATATATAACCTATTATATGAATGACCTGCGTAACACACACCAACAACATATATATATATATCACATTATATTAAAATATACCATGTACTGGCTGTAATATAGTATATAATATCATGGAATATTACATTATATAAAATTCTTTACAAGTATATGCATGAACTTTGCGATCTAATATAATATATAAAATTATTACAATCTTACATGTTATATAATTTCTAAATAAAAAGTATTATAAATATAATTAGATACAAAAACATAGTATTATTGTTAATTTCATTAATATATTAAGATAGCACATATTGCATTATATTCAAATATTATGCATATTTTTATATTAAATGATGAAAACAAGCAACAGTTTGAGTTTGTAGGCAGTACCTGTAGATCCAGGATCTCCGTCCACGAGCAGATGCTGTGGTTGCTGAAGGTACAGCGAGCCTCGACCTCGACCCGATGCAAACCTGCCCTCGCTGTGCGGCCTGTGATCAAGAGCACAGACACACGCTGAGCTCAGCAGACGCGCGAGGTGCAGCCTGGTGTAGCCAGAGGCGGACACTAACTAAGTACATTTACTTGAGTATTGCACTTAAGTACACTTTTTGAGTATCTGTACTTTACCTGAGTATTATTTTTTCTGGGAACTTATGACTTTAACTTCACTACATTTGAAAATATTGTACTTTTCACTCCACTACATTTCTATCAAACTCCTCGAAGTAGAAAGAGTTACTAGTAGCAGTTGAAAGTCAGCGGCAGTCTCTAAAACATGACTTTCTTATTTTTCAGGCAGTTTATCAGTAATCACTCTTGTAGGGCTACATGAAGAGATTTCCCAGCATTTCTTGAACACTGAGCAGCTGCAAATGCAACAATTCAATAATAAGAAGTTAATATTGTGGTATATATTAGACACAATATTGTCTGATTTTGCTAAATCGTGTAAGTGAAAATATTAGCTATAAAGCCACAGAGAAACTGTTGTGCGTCTAATAAAACACAATAGGTGTTGGACTTGAAGCAGCACTGCACAGACTGTTCTGTGTGTGACATTAAAGTACAGCGAGAGCGATTAGACAGCATTTAAAATGTTTGTTTTGATGTCAAATAAGTCTTGCTGTTTTGCTCTTTTGTTAAAGCAGTGTTGCTGTTGTAAAGTTGTACAGCTACAGTTGTGTTGCTGGGTTTTAAAGCAGGTTTGATTTTTTTTAATCTTCCTTATCACTCTGTATTTACAGGATTTCACTGTACTGTATTCAGCAGATGTAATGCATTCTAAGTTGCATCAGAAGTATTGCAAGTACAATAATAAAACAGTGCATTGACATAGAAAAGGAAATTTTCTTTTGGTACTTAAGTACTTTTAACTCAACTTTCACTTGTAATGGAGTAATATTTGACCAGCGGTGTCTGTACTTTCACTCAAGTAATAGAGTTGAGTACTTGGTCCGCCTCTGGGTGAGATGCATGTGCTCGTGTTGGTCTGCAGTGCCTCACACTGATCTGATCTGAGCAACAGTCTGGCTGGATCCAGGTCTACTTTCACCCGCTTGCTGGAGGCTGACGGTCGGTGATATCGGCCGTGAACGGGAACCGTGGCCTCGCGCCTTCCTGACAGAAAAACCAGCGCCGTGAAACCAGAGGACAAATACTCTGGAGCTTCCACATCAACCTTTGAGTCCAGAAGAACCTACAGCACATTACATTAGTCAGTGAAGTATCTCAGAATGAACACCTCTCATACGCTGCATTTCAACACTGACCTCCAAACCCGTGTCGCGTCTCAGTGTGTCCAGCTGATATTCATCCATATAAACTCCGCTGGGCAGCTGCTGGACTAGTAAAGCTTTGACTTCATGATCTATTTTGCTCCATTGAACACTGTATTGAAGCTCTCTATAAACCAAACATCATATTTAAGCATTGAAACACCATACACACACACATGAGTGAAAGACATTAAAGAGCAAGAGGAAACCTGTGAAACCCTGCTTTGGAAATCTTCATAGACATGGACACTGACTTGAACCATTCTGATGGAAAACAATCTGCTGGAGGGGAATACATTAAACACAGAACGTTTTAGCGGTTCTTTGTTATAACTAATGATTAACAAGCATGCTTAGCGTTGCAAATACCTGCTTTTGAATCCCCACGATGGATAAAACAAAGAAAAGTCGCTAATAAACAAAACCTAAACATGGTCGATCAGCGCTCGCGCTGTAATCCCGGCGTCACTTCCGGGTTGAAGTCGTCGGTCCGACAGAGGGCGCTGATAAGCGTCACGCGCGAAACTCTCTCATTGCTGATTTCAGCAGAAGAACAAGCGTGGAAACCTCAGCGAAATAGCCAGAAAACATCAGCACGCTTTTGTCTTGCGCTCAGCAGCTGTTTATTTACCAGTGCGTGCACGGTGTTAAATGGGAGCCTGCGCCTTTAAGATAACCGACGCGATCAGATGCGCGAGTGATAAATACTCCGGTCTTTGCGCAAAACATCTCACTGTTGCACTAATAGCAGATAGATAAGATAGAAAATCCTAAAGTCTTCATGCACAATATTTCTCGTTTGATTCTGCAGCTGGAAATGGAAGTGTGAGTGAAAATGTCCATAGTAGCTATCATCCTCATCATATGAGAGCCAAAACACCAGCAAGATGAGGAGAAGAAGAGTCCTACCTGTGAGGAACCTTTCTCAGTATTCAGGTGAGTCTGTCTGAGCTCGGTTATCAAACCTGGTTTTGTCACTTTATGCAGTGCGTAAAGGAGCCGTGATTCAGTCATACTTCAATGCATGTGAAATACCGATTTAAAGGAACAGTTCACTCAGAAATATATTTTAAAAAACCTGCTGAAAATGTTCCCCTCGGGTCATTCGAGATATCAATGAGTTTGTTTCGTCATCAGATTTGGAAGAAATGTAGCATTGCTCACCAATGCAGTGAATGGGTGCCGTCGGAATGAGAGTCTGATAAAGCATCACAAGTAATCCACAGCACTCCAGTCCATCAGTTAACATCTGGAGAAGACAAACGCTGAGTTTTTAACTAAAATACAAGTCCGTAATGCATAATAACGCTTCCTCCAGTGAAAAAGTGCATCTGCTGGTGTCTCCCGCATCAAAATCCAGCCACATATGTGTTTAGAGCTGTTTAAACGGTGCTTGATCTGTGCAGATTTCTCTCCTGATTCACACCAGAACACTGACTCACTGGAGGAAGAGTTATTATGGATTACGGACTCAATGTATTTTAGTTATAAACGTCTTAATGCTGGATTAGTTTCAGCTTTGGTCTTCTCCAGATGTTAACTGATGGACTGCAGTGCTGTGGATTACTTGTGATGCTTTATTAAGACTCTCATTCCGACGGCACCCATTCACATCCATTGGTGAGACACTGATGCAATGCTGCATTTCTCCAAATCTGATGACGAAACAAACCCATCGACATCTCTCGGATGAGCCGAGGGTTAATGTTCATTTTCAGCCAGTTTTATCTTTGGCTGAACTGTTGTTGTTGTTGTTATGAATATAAATAATACACCCCTTGTTTCCAGACTGCAGTCGGGCAGCAGAGACTGAAGCATCACAGCGTCACAGCGTTTATCTGGAGTCGGTCTCTTTGGCTCCGCTGGAAAGGCTTCACCTCATCCTCCGTGATCATCTGAAGGGTCTCAGTCTGGAGGAGAGTCTCGAATAAACCGAGCGATGAAGAGCTGAACCGCAGGAAGGCCCGGCTGTTCGAGCACAACCGCAAACACAAAGAGAAACTAGATCTAGTTTCCAGAGAGCAGCGCGCCAGAGACGTGCAGCTGGGATGAAGGGCCGTCCGATGAGGAGTTTTAGAGGATCAGAAACACTGGTGCATCATGGGGCTTCTGTTGAAGTCTGATGAAGAGCATGTTAAGTCTAAGCATTTGCTGCTACATGTTGTTTTAAGGTCACTTCCACTTCCTTTTTTGTCTTATCCTTTCTTCTTTTAAATAAGATAGCATTGATAATATTGAAAATACTTTAATATTTAATTTAATAAATATAAAAAATTGAAACCCCAAATCTTCAAATATTATTTGGAGTTTTTAAATAGCTATTTTTGGTCACACCGAAACATCATCATCATCATATATCATTTTTTATAGTAAAAATTAAAATTAATTTAACTGCATCAACTGTATATATGGTTAAAATACTAAAATGACTAAAAGTGAAATCAAAATGTATAAAAGCTAAGACATGTAAAAAAACAAATAGAAGGACTAACACTTTAAAAACTAAAATATAAAAACAAAGTAAAACATCAATATTAATAAACCAAAGATTAGAAGCCGGGCATTTAAAAACTATTATTAAAACTTTACAGCTAAAATTAAAAGGAAAATACACACATTTAATTAATTCAAAACTATAATAATACTAAGTGTAGACATTTAAAGAAAACAAGTAAAAATACAAAAGTTTAAACTAAAAAAAATATAATATATTAACAAAATAATAAGATAGGAATATATATATGATATAGTAAAAAATTACAATAATAAATTAAAATGAAGAAAAGGGGGAATAACATAAAAACTAAAAAATGTACATTTAGTCATTTAGCAGACGCTTTTATCCAAAGCGACTTACAAATGATTACAAATTAAATTTAAAATATGAAAATTTTAAGTTGAGCTAATATAGTAATGATACTAAAATGACACACGATGCTGAACATGCATTTCAAACGACAGATGAGTTTAATGGTAAATATTTATTTGTTTTTACGAAAAGCTGTACGGAACATCGAGTCCATATTTTTCAGGGATAGTTAAACATGAAAAAATAAAACGCTACTTGATTGTCACACTTTGTGGATTCTACCCACTACTGATGACACGACACAAAGTACAGGTACGTGTGTTCAACAAGGTAGTCTCACGTCAATATGATAGAAGGAATATTTCATGTTTTATATTTGGATCACATATAGAATGATAAAATAACACAAGAGCAGCGTTAAAGCCGCTTCATCTCGCTTTGGTTGATCCTCGGACAGTTGGTTTGCCTTTCGACGTTTAGAGCCATAAAAACGGCATTGAATCTGAAAGCGTTCTGGCCATAAGTGCCGTAAAAAGTGCATCAAAGCTGCTGGAGAAAAGACAGCAGATACTGCCGAAACCATGTGCTTAAAACATTCAGAACTGGAGCAAGACGCTTTCTTCGGGATGGAGTTTGAAACGCGGCGGTTTATGCAATCCGGGATAAAAACATAAAAATGGTAACTGCGACTTTTTCTCTCACAATTCAGACTTTGTTCCTCGCAAAAGGGTTAAAATTTGTGAGATTGAAACTAAAGAATAGCGAGATATAAACAAAAAAGTCTAAATTTTCATATAAACTCGCAATTGTGAGAAAAAAAAAAAACTGCAAGATATTAACTCAGAATTACGAGACAAAATTGTGAGACAATTTGTGCAATTCGTTTTTTGTGCACGAAAAAAAAAAGGTAATTGCAACTTTTTCTCTCACAATTCAGACTTTGTTCCTCGCAAAAGGGTTAAAATTTGTGAGATTGAAACTAAAGAATAGCGAGATATAAACAAAAAAGTCTAAATTTTCATATAAACTCGCAATTGTGAGAAAAAAACGAAATTGCGAGATATTAACTCAGAATTACGAGACAGAAAGTCGCAATTACACTTTTTATTTTTTATTCCGTGACAGAAGTAAAAAACAACATTTGCGAGATATAAAACCAGTCAGGTAATGTCGAGGTGCGCGATTTCGCAAATCGTTTTTTGGGGCCCACAGGAATAAAAAAAAGGTAATGCGATTTTCTCTTCCAGTTCAGATTTTGTGCCTTGCAATTGTGAGTTTATATCTCGCAATTCTGAGAAAAAAGTCATTAGTAGTCTGAATTGACACATAAACTCGCAATTGTGAGAAAAAAACTAAATTGCGAGATATTAACTCAGAATTACGAAACAGAAAATCGCAATTACACTTTTTATTTATCCTGTCTCACATTTTTTTTGTGCCACACAGAATAAAAAAAAAAAAGGTAATGTGGCTTTTGTATAAACAAATTTAGAATCCTTAGATATAAATAAGAGATTGTAAGATATAAACTTGCAATTGCAAGAAAAAAAGTCAAAATTGCGAGATATAAAAACCGATATAAACTCACAATTCGGGAAAAAGAGTCAGAATTGCAAAAGACAAAAACTCAAAATTATGAGATAAAAAGTCGCAACTATCTTTTTTACTTTTTATACCGTAGCAGAACCAAAAAAGACAATTATGAGATATAAACTCAGAATGGCAAGGTTTGTTTTGTTTTTGCCACGGAATAAAGTAATTGTGGCTTTTTAATAAACTAAATATATATTATAAGATATAAACTAAAGAATTGCTAGATATAAACGTACAATTCTGAGAAGAAAAGTAAGAATTGTGAAACATAAAACTCGCAATTGCAACAAAGAATCTCAGAATTGCGACATATAAAGTCAAAAGGTAAAAAGCCACAAATACTTTTGTATTTTTTATATTCCGTGACGGAAGCACACAATTACGAGATGTAAACTAAAGAATTGAGAGATGTAAAGTCAATTCTGTTTCTGTTCCGAGAAAAACGTCAATTCTGTTTTTTTTTCTGCAACGGAATAAATTAATTGCGTTTTTTTTCCCCACACAATTCAGACTTCGTTTCTCGCCATACTGAGAAAAAAGGCATAATTGCGACATTTTGAGAACTGCGAGATCTAAACTTGAAATTGTAAAAAAATTGCGAGAAAAATCCGAATTGTTAGATTACCTTTTTTAGTTTTTAATTCCGAGGCGGACACAAGCTTCCACAGTAGCTAATCGCCTCGAGTTCTGCAAAATATTCCGCGTGAGATTTTAGGTTATCGTCTGAAATTATAGAATTAGAAACAATAAAACGTATCACTTGCACTTCGAAGTTTCGCTTTGCTCAAACAGCAAATTGAGTTTCAAAGCAAATCGATAGTTGCAGAAAAAAGTAGTCGCGTTATCCTTTAAGTGCAAGAGCGGCTGCCGAATTCAGCGTCTTAAAAGTTCGCGAAACATTTCATGAGCAAAGCACAATGACATTATAGTTGCTTGAAGCTTCATAAAAAAATGAAAATACATACTAAACAGTAAGTAAAGAGAAAATATATATATATATCATATATATCCTAGATTGTCTGAAAATGACAATTTGACAACACAGAATGAAACTTAAATGGAAACATTTCAAGTACGTTGAAAAATAAAAACTTTGTTTCCTCGCGACCCTCGTATATTTCATCATGGCCATATTAAGGAGTATATATTATATCCTATTTCACCACCTAGACAAAATACATATATGTGCATACGTGTATATATTCATATAGAAATGTAATCAAATGTGCGTCTCATTTTTTCTTCCGATCCTGGGTGCATCGTGGACAGAACCTGGAAGGAGGAAAAGAGACGTTGTTTTTTGATGTTGGAAACAGAGATATGGTGAACAGACGGACTTACCATTTCCCTTTGGGTTTCGTTGTCAGATCCACGCAGGAGAAGTGAAACCACTCAATGGGACACTGTTAAGAAAGGCATTTTGGTTAAATAAATACTATGAGGAACGGCTAATCAACGGTTTACGGCATTCGTTTCTCACATCTGGGTTGTCGCATCCGATCATTTCTCCATATGACACTTGGTGGCACAGACAGTACGTGGGCTCGTTGGGGTCAACAGGCATGTCTAAGACGTCTGACGGATGAACTGGAAGGATGGATTCAGAGAACTCAGGGCTGCGGAAATAAAGAAAACTACGTAAATGTCACTTCAAACCTGCATTTTTGAGTGAACTATCCTTTAAAGGAACAGTTTACCCAGAAATGAAAAGGCCATCCGAGATTAGGATGAGTTTGATTCTTCATCAGGTTTGGAGAAATGTAGCATTGCATCAGTGTCTCAGCAATGGATGCTCTGCAGTGAATGGGTGCCGTCGGAATGAGAGTCTGATAAAAACATCACACCACTCCAAAAATACATTGAGTCCATAATGCTAATAAGCACTCTTCCTCCAGTGAAAAAGTGCATCTCCTGTTGTCTCTCACATCAAAATCCAGCCACATGTGTTTAGAGCTGTTTAAATGGTGCTTGATCTGTGCAGATTTCTCTCCTGATTCACACCAGAACACTGACTCACTGGAGGAAGCGTTATTATGGATTATGGACTCAATGTATTTTAGTTAAACAAGGGTCTTCTTAACTGCGGATTGACGTTTCAGTGTCTGGTCTTTCGCAAGATGTTAACTGATGTGGCTTTAGAATGCCAGTGCTGATGGCATTACCTTTGGTGATGCTTTATTAAGATTCATTCCGACGCACCTTCACCGATACATTGGTGAGGCAAGGGAATTTGCAGGCGTACATTTCATCCACAGCTCGGGAGTAAACTTTCAGCAGGTTTTCATTTGTGTGTGAACTGTTCCTTTAAGGTTCAAGCATTGCGACTCTCACCTGCTCTTCATTTTCTTTTTCCGCGGCGAGTCGTCGTCTGAAGATTTCCGTCCTCTTCCTTTCGGCCGTCGTTTTTCCTTCAGGCTTCCTCGACCGCCTACCTCTATGAAGGACAGCAGTTGGGTTTTATTCTCCTCGTACATCATGTTGACACATGTTATATTTGGCCAAATCAAGCCATGTTCTGTCTTACTCTTGGCCGCTCTGTTGTCTGGACTTTCGTAGCCGCTGACGTCCAACTTTTCCTTCAGCTCATTCTCAAAGCGAGCGAGATCGGCATCCAGCCTTCGGATATGTTTGTCCACCTGGTGAGAAGAAGCTCGCGTTATTTTTATCAAAATGAATGCAGATTCCCAGTGCAAATGTTATGCTAATGTATGTAAATGTTAATATTTTAATCAAACTATTCAAAAAGAGCAATGATTGACTATTTATTACTATTTATAATTTACATTTTTATTATGATTCAGAGTAAGAAATACTTTTATCTCATGTAATTTTGATTTCTTTATTAACGTCAAAACAAATGTTGATTTATTTAATTTTTCTTATTTTTATCTCTTTAAAACTAAAAATCATAATATATATATATATGCATATTCTACTCAATTAAATATTTTAGAGCTGATTATATAATACAGAAAGTTATATTAACTACAGAAAAAAAAGAAAATAATTTCTACTCAATATTTTAGACCTGTGTATAAAACACAAAATGTATATTTATTATAATAAATCTGAATTTTGACAATAAAACAGTTTCTACTAAATTAAATATTTTACAAATTAATATACAATATACACAATTATACTTACTATATAAAAATTCTATGATTTTGGGGCATAAAATGAGTCAGTCAATTTAGAGCCAAGTATAAAATATGAAAATTATATGTTACTATACAAAAAAATCTGATTGTGTCAGCAAAACAATTTCTATTCAATTAAATATTTTACAAATTAATATAAAATATACACAATTATACTTACTATATAAAAATTCTATGATTTTTGACAATACAATTATTTCTACGCAATTAAATATTACAGAGCTGAGTATAACATATATAAAATTATATTTACTACAAATAAAAATTCTATGTTTAATAATAAAACAGCTTTTTAGAGCTGAGTATACCATACAGAAAATTAGATTTATATAAATAGAAAAATGAATTGACAATAAAACAGTTTCTACTAAATTAAATATTTTACAAATTAATATAAAATATACACAATTATACTTACTATATAAAAATTCTATGATTTTTGACAATACAATTATTTCTACGCAATTAAATATTACAGAGCTGAGTATAACATATATAAAATTATATTTACTACAAATAAAAATTCTATGTTTAATAATAAAACAGCTTTTCAGAGCCGAGTATAAAATATGGAAAATTATATTTACAATAAAAAACAGATACAATAAATTCTACTCGATTAATATTTTAGAGCTGAATATAAAATACAAAAAAAGATTTTTACTACAAGTAAGAAAAAAAAGATTTTTGACAATAAAACAATTTCTACGCAATTACATTTTTCAGAGCCGAGTATAAAATATGGAAAATTATATTTACAATAAAAAACAGATACCAAAAAAAATTCTACTTAATATTTTAGAGCCGAATATAAAATACAGGAAATTATTTTTACTACAAGTAAGATTTTTTTTTTTTTTTTAAAATAAAATAGATATTCCACAAATTAAAAATTCCTTGATATTTCCAGGTTTGACTAAAAGTCACACACTTCTAAAAGTAGCTGACCGATTACTGACCATCTCGTACGTCTGCATGGCGAGCTGCACTTTGTCGTCGCTGTATTCTTTGCATTTGCTGAATCCGTTCTGGATCTTCTGCAGGTGCTCCACTCTCTGATCCGGAGCCAGATTCCGGACGGTTTTAATGTATTCTTCTGCGAGCTTATCGATTTCACATTTCTTTTCTGCAAGGAGAGCAGGGAATAAAAGAGTCAAATATTCATCAGTGAGCTGTATGCTGTGTTCTCGGTCACTCGTATGGAATATGTTCCAATGCCCAGAAATGCTCCCTAGGTAGACAGCACACTATGATTTGAGACGCACCCTCGGCTCTGTTGTCCAGTTCCCTCATGAGTGTGAAGTTTCTCTGGAGCTCACAGGGCAGGTTTTCAATGCCTAGGGTCATAAAAAACACATTCATGGTTTAATACACTGTTTACTTGCATGAGGAAAGTTCTGGATTGAGTCTGTTACCATCCTCTAGTTATCTTAGAGCAGAAAACACACACAAACACGTGCATTCATTTCATACACACACATGAAATCTCACGTGAAAGGCACAACAACAACAACACGAGTTTGCTGACTTAGCATGTTGTTGTTGTTAGCATGCGGGCTAACTACTTTCTCTCCTGTATTTACAACTTGCTGTGGCTTTACAGTAGCTGTATATATAATGCCCTAAACAACCAAACGAAACAATAAATGAGATCTACGCAGTTGCATGCGCTCGAAATTAAGCTAATCAACCTGTTGGCTAACGTTAGTTAAGCTGCAGCGCTAATGCTAATCTGACATTAGCCAGCAAAACATCCTCAAACTGCAGCATTCAAAACGCCTTCATCCCGCTTAAAATGAGTTAAATCCAGCGTAAATAAAGTATACTCACTATCGAGATAATGTTCGAGATAGATAGCTGTCGCCATGGTGACGATCTTCACTCGTTCGCAGCGTGTTTTTCTCCGCCAGCCCGCGTGAGCTGGAACAACATTGGCAAGTCATGAATAATTAATTAGGAAGCGCTCTGCTAGCGGCTGATAGGTGGCGTTTTTTTAATGCCGTGTTTTGATTGGCTGCCAGTGGGGCTTGGCTCATTAGCGCCGCAGATCGATAGATACAGCAATAAATAAAGCATTATAGAAAAATATAATAAAGAATATTTTAAATATATATATATATATTAAAATTAATAAAATGAATGATTAAATATTAATATTTTATGTTGCTGATATTTAATAACACTTATAAAATATAAAATATATAGACGCAATCATATAATAATATTCAATGTATTCATTTAGGGTAATACAATTTTAATATTAGTTATATGAATGCATTATCATAACATTTATTAAATGTAATATAGACCTTTTTAATTCTCAACTACACAAATACGTCTTATTTATACATTTTATTCTATAATATCAATAATCAAATTTGGAATTTAGTAACTGTATGTAATGTTTATTCTATGAATTTAATGAGATCGAATATAAAATGTATCATATAACACATCGATAAAATTACCCTATTCAATATACACACTTATCGGTCCATAAAACATTCATATTATTTAAAAATGTCAAATTTATTCAATAAAATGTAGTAATTTTATAGTATAATATTAATATTCATATACGAAAATACATGGTCACGTGACTTGTGTTTGTGTGCCACTAAATCTAAGATTCATTAACATATTGGGGTAGACTAATAAGCAGTAATAGCAGTCCAGCTGCATCAATATTAAACGATTGTTGGGAATATCATTAAAAATCCAAAGGTTTTTGTTGGAATATAAATAATACAATTTGGAGTTAAAGAATTTGTGCTGGTTTCGCCCTCTTTAGATTCTGCATTAGCTTGGTAGTGTCCCTATACCTCTACGAAAAAAGAAGGTTTATTGCAAGTGGGTTGATCTGTTAGGGGATACTTCTTTTTTTAAACTAAAAAAACAAAATAGGAAAGTATTACCTTTAGTTACTTTTTAACGTACTTACAGAAAATACTTTTAAAATGACATTTAAGTCATAATTGACTTAGCCTACCTTAGAAAAAGTTAAATTTTGAGCTATACTGTGTACTAGAATCCGTGTTTCATTGTTTTACTGTAGGGGCGCTAGTAACTCTTCTGTAAGAATTCCAAAAAAACACGTTGAGAAGAAAACCGAACACACGATGCTTCACATGCCAATCCAGGGATGGCGACGATTACGCGTATGTGTTAATTGTTTCGATCGATGTTACCGAGATTTTTCAAGGCCAAGTATCTCGAGATCGATACCGATTCGATACTCGAATAAACTGTAAATTATGAAAGGTATAAATTATTAAATTATACGAGTAAAATGGGTAATTTTAAGCACTTTGTTTAAAACGCCATTTTAACTCTTAAATAAGCCTTCATTGAACTTACTAGGTTAATATTTTTGTTTACACATGATAAAATCTATAAGTAATACAGTTTAACTAGAGTCACTTTAGTAAATCATGGTTAATTTTCTTAAGGGACTGCCAGTGACAGGCTGTTGTATGCATAAAATGCAACCTTTTTATTCAGACAGTGTATGATTTATATTAACATTACAAAACAGAACATGATCAATATGAACTTTTAAAGTTTAAATTAAATAAATGTAATTGCACAAACCAAAGGCTACCATTTCAATTTGTTTATTGTGAAATAACTAAAACATTTGTTTGTTGGAAAATAGGTCTAGCTACACAATTACTCGCTAACAAGGTTATATAGTCCAATTCAATAATATGCGTACGCATTACTTTTTGTGTTGGGGTTGTTGTTGAATAACAAAACCATGATGGTACTATAAAACACACTAATGATCGCTATTTTGGTTTGACTAGCCCGATACTTCGATCTCGCGGTCAGTACATATATCGATACTGTGGACTGATACGCCCATCCTAAGGATTCTAACACAATCATTAGACATAAAACCGCATCAAAACTGTGAAAGTTGATGTAATGTCGACCAATGAAGAGGTAATAAGGACTGTCAAGCTTTGGGGTGTTGATCAACTCCATCTACGTTTTGATTATCATTCTGAATCCAATTCATGTATTGTCTTTCAGCTTTTGTTACAAACGTTGTCTATATTTCTTTTTTTAATAGGTTTTTTTTATGAAACTTACCCACATTCAAGTGTTTAAAAAAAGAATGCATGAAGCTAGAATAAAATGTTTTTTTGTTTACAAGCAGATACCCTGCTCTTTCTTTTTGTGTTTTTTTATGTTCAGATATTTATATAACAAAATATATGCTAATTAATACCTAAATAGGGACATAGTTTATACTTAAAGTATGATGTAAAGTTCCCTTAAAGAAAACTTACGAGTATACTTGCAGTATAAAACTACTAAACTAGTAGTTTACTAAGACTATACTTCAAAGCATACTAAAAATGCTACTACAAGTATTTAATTAGTAAACTATCAGTATTCATATAAGTTCACTTTTAGTATAGTTACAGTACAAGCTAAACATAGTGTTGTAAACTAGTTGTGTACTTAAAGTTTACTACTGTTATACTTAAAGTATACTTTTATATACTAGACAGTGGGCCAATTTAGTCCCAAGGAGTATTGAAATAGTACACTTACAAGTATACTACTAGTACACTGATATTTGTATACTTGCTACATAAAGTATACTTAAAAATATACTTGAACTTTACTTAAGTATACTTGCTAAAATAAACTTGAAGTACACTACTTTTTGGTAAGGGCTCTCAGACATCAATACAGCATTACTAAAAGAGAAAATATCAAAGTTTTGCAAAATATGGCCACATATATTTGTCTTCGTTATATTACGGATATCTTAAAATATTTACA
The DNA here is from genome assembly GCA_018155175.1 of Sinocyclocheilus anophthalmus. Classification (NCBI taxonomy): domain Eukaryota; kingdom Metazoa; phylum Chordata; class Actinopteri; order Cypriniformes; family Cyprinidae; genus Sinocyclocheilus; species Sinocyclocheilus anophthalmus. The sequence continues at coordinate 730,685 of JADLZN010010661.1, read as the reverse complement.
GATGGGTCAAAAAACAAAAATGGTCATTGTGGCATAGGAATTGATATTCCAGAATTTAACAAAAACATCGGGTTATAGATTAAATAACCATCTTTCTGATTTTACACTTGAGATGTCTGGGATAATTACAGCCTTAAGATGGATAGAAGAAAATAAACTAATTAAATCAGTCATATGTACAGACTCAATGGCAGCCTTACAACGTTTAGAAAGCAGTATTTCAGTTCGAGACGATTTCATCATTGAAACTACTATTAAATATTAGAAATCTATAGGAATAGAAATTCAGTTTTGTTGGGTGGCAGCATATATTGGTATCAAAGGTAATGAAAAAGCTGATGGAGCATTGGATAAAGAGCGAGTAGAAATTGATATTTCAATGGGAAAAGGAGAGATTAAAGCCAAGATTGAATATGAAATAATGCAAATATGGCAAAAAGAATGGGAGTCTGTGTCTAAAGCTAAACATCATCATCATATAAACCAAGCAAAAGTAGGAGGAAAAAGGATAAATATGGCTGAGATTAGGTCATACTGGATTGAATGGTATGTTGCAGACAATAGGGAAGAGGATTATGTACAAGATGTCAAACCACGGAAGATGTAGAACATGTCTTGTTTAGATGCAATAAATACCACGAATACAGGCAGGAATGGAAGAAGAAAATAAAGATATTCTTGGAGAACAAGGGATGGAAAGAAATAGACTCAAAGCTTTGTTTATATTTCTTCAAAATACTGGATTAATAAGAAGAATTTAGAAACGAAAAGATTACCCACACTCCTGTACAGTAGGTGGCGATATGCAATAATTACAAGTTGCAAAAGCCAAGAAAAAAGAAGAACTGTTTAAGTATTTAATAAAAGACGAGAGTAATGGAAAGAGTTGGACGTTTCGGATTGGTATTATTTCCGTAAAAAATTTTGGTTATTTTATGATTATTTGTTTTTTTTTATAATATCTATAATACGTTGAATAATTCATAATTCGCTGTACTGCCAACACTGAATTCAGAATACTACTCGCGCCGCCCACTACTTTTTTTTTTTCGACTTAATAATATAGTAGGGTTGCATTAAACTAATGACATAATCGACTCAATTGGCTCTGCCATGACGTTTAAGCATTGAAGTCGATAGTGCTGTCCTATAGGATGCGCAACGTATAGAAATCTTTGAAGGACTTCCTACATTACGCTCAGTTTTCAAACAGTTTTAAAAGATGACAAATAAATGCAAACTTGAAAGCGCTCCACAAGAAGATGTGTGATTATATTACTGGCTGATCGAAAATACGGGCCGAATGAACGTTGTAAATAAGCACGTTATTGCAGGTGAAGTTAATCGGCGTTTGATCTAATGCGCTGTGCCTGCTAACACAACACCATTCAGACAGTAGCTCGTACATCACGCGCACTGAATCATTCAGCGCGGAAATGCATTGTCAACACTGTTCTCTGATTTCTCAATAAAATAGCTTTGAAACTGAAAAGTTCAAGCACATATTTCTTAATAACTAAATCCCACAACTTCACTACTAGTAGAGAGACGCTGCAAGGTAGAATTAATTCACACACGCAATCACTCTAACTAATGCATTCATATGAATGTAATTTGAGTTTTAGTAGCTCTCAGCTACCACTGTCATCATTTCATTGATTTCTGTATTGATTAGAACGAGCAGAAATATCTGTGAGAAATAGAACGAGCCCTCCCAAAAGACACAAAAACTGATAAAAGAGCTGCTATAGGAGCAACAGCCGTGTGTGCAGCGCTGTGTGATATGCTATAGCTGTTGCACAGCTGTTTTCACAGCCCAGACTGATTTGGCATAATGAGTCCATCGCGAAAGTCGAATTTCATCACATAAAAGCGATTCCCCCAAAAAATCAGAAGTCGTTCAACGCACTTATAGTAGGAGGATGCGAATTTGGATGACGCGTGGGTAGTTTTTCCCGCCTACGTGACCTTTCCAACGTGATTCCGTCATGCGTGAAGTCAAGCATCTGTGGTTAAAAAGTATATAAATGTTTGTATTTTAGCAAATGAGCGATGGTTTCTTAGAGACGACTCTTATTCCTCGGCTGGGATCGTGTCGAGCTCTTTGAAGCTGCGCTTTGGTCCTTCAACACAATGATCTCCATTGAAGTCCACTATTTGTAGAAAAATCCTGGAATGTTTTCCTCACAAACCTTAATTTCTTTTCGACTGACGGGACAGAAAGGCCAATCTCGGATGATATAGAGGAGAGTAAATCCTCAGGGGTTTTTATTCTGGAAGTGAACGCTATGTGTTTGTTTGACGATCATACTTCCTCCAGATTATATCATATCAATATATCAGCTAAAGTATGACTGATTCCTACATCAGTCCACAGAGACGTCAAGTGGAGATTGTCAGGTGTTATGAAAAAATATATTATTAATTCAGTGTAATACCGTATTAATAATCAAATACACAAACATCCTAATTATTTTATTATATGATATTATTGATTAAATCTATAGCTGCAAAAACATCTTATTTAATATACTAATTCGATGAAAATAAAATATTAATATTAGTAATTTTAAAAATATTTTTTATATTATTATTATATTGAAGAATATTAATTAGATCATTTTATTCGAAAATGAATCATTATGCATAAATATAAAATTCATAATATTTTATTATATACTGTTAATCATCAAATATATAATTTATAAAAATAATTTAATTACATATAATTTTTAATATAAATATAAATCTTCATTTGTAAGTCGCTTTGGATTACAGTGTCTTCTATATGACTAAAATATAAATATAAATATTATTTATTAGAAACATGTTAATACTTTATAGCAAGCAAAAATTTAATTTAATGGTAAATAAAATCTTTGTAATTTGAAGCATAAATATTAATAAATACTAACATACTATTTCTTTTTATTTTACATATTATTAATCAAGTGCACAAATATGAGATCCTGGTTATTATAGGGATATTATATTAGTATAATAGTACTAATAATCAAATATATAATTTATTTAAATAACGCTAATAATACTCATATAGCAGCAAATATATTTTTTATATATTGATTTAATGGTAAATAAAACAATATTAGCAATTTGAAGACATTATTAAAATAAATGAAAAATTAAAGTTTATTCAATATAAGATGTTCATTTTATTTTATATGATTAATAATCAAATACCCAGATATCATGCCTAATTATAATGTTTTGGTCTAGAATATAATGATCAAATATATAATATTTAGAAAAATCATTTAAGATACGTAGCAGCAAAATATGCATAGTTGATTTATTATTTTAATGCTAAATTAACCTTAATATTAGTAATTTGAACACTATTACATAATATTATTTAAATGGTATTCATTCAATATAATATGGTTCTTTTATTTTATATTATTAATAATCAAATACACAAATATATCTATAATATTAATCATCAAATTAATTAATTTAGAACATGCCAATAATTGGAGATGCATCATATTTTTGCGTGATTTTAAAAAAATGGCTTGGATTGGATTTCAAAAAACATTTGACACGAAAGCAGTTTATATATATGGGAATATGCATAATTTTCTTAGTTTTTATTTCATATAGGGAGAATATAGGGGAGAGTGTTCTGTACCTGTAGGTGGAGAAAATCACGAAGTGCAGGTAAGAACTAGGATTCATCTAAATATGTATATTAGAAAAACTCCTTTTGGTAAACTCCGATGGTAACACCATGATGCTTTTAATGTAATTTGTGCTGAATTAGCATGGGCGGACAATTGTAGTTATCTTTATACCTTTTTAATAATGATCAACCTGTATTCAAACTAGCTTTTCTGAAGTAATAACTCAGTTTCATGTCTGTGATGATATGAGGGTGTACAGGAGGGGGCAGTAGACGGTCACCATGTGTCTGGTCTAGTCTTTATTATGCAAGACTGATGCATATCTGTATACTGTAAATAGGTTTATGTCATGGGAATTAGACAGTGAAGTCAGTAATTAGCATGACTGTTAATAAATGTATTTGAAGTATACAAACAGCTCATACGACCCATACGCAAGTCATTAATTTTCCTCACCCTTCTTTATTTTTAATGTGGTTCTTGCATGCCTGGTAAAGCAAATGTTGATTTAGATGCATGTTATGTTGTAAGCATTGCTTTGCTGAGTGAAACTTTCAACTGGAGAAAGTAGAAACGCATACAAAAATTCAAAACCAGACCAGGAGAGGTCAACTAAAGTTGTGTTTTTCCAGATTTTCCACGAGCCGTCTGCACATTAAAGACAGTTTGTGGATTCTGTCTCTTTGTGTTAAAGCCCCACTAGGGTTTTGTTGTGTTGTTTTGAGCGCCTCGCTGGAAGCACGCACATTTTTGTATAAAGTGAACTCTGTGGATAATTAGAGTCAGGAGGGGAATCACGCTGTCATTTTTTCCCTCCGGCTTTTAAGGAACACGGCGTTCCAGCGGCAGATGGAAATTACACATGACAAATCCAGAAAAGACAGATGGGGAAAAAAAGCATAGGTGCTCGACCTAGAGAAATCAAGCAAATGTTCAAATCTGTGGTTTCATCAGACCTTTGAAAAGAATAGGAGACATACGGTGTTCTCTGCGGAAATATACAGGAAGGAGGCACAATTGAAACAGGTGCACGGGGCCTGCCGGCAATCAGGTACACGGCCTGTCATTAACCTAGAAGTAATAGGCACTTCAGCTCACGGAAAGCAGCCTCTTTTGATTGTTCGAAACTGGTAGGTGGAGAGCAGCATCTCAGTAACCAAGGAAGTTATAAAAACTCTGCATAATCGTGCTGTAAATGGTGGCAGAGTCAAGAGATTGTGGTGTGTAGTTAAACTGTTACTGCGCATTGAGAAAAATGGCTTGGATTGGATTTCAAAAGACATTTACTCATTTAGCTGACGCTTTTATCGAAAATGGGAATTCCAAATGGGAATATGCCAAGCAGTTTTTCACGTATCACAAAAGAAGACATTTTGAAAATTGCAACAACGTTTATTTCATCCATAAAATGAAAGTCAATGGGCTCCAAAGTCGTTTGGTTACTAACGTTCCACAAAACATCTAGCTGGTGCTTTCTGCAAAGTTAGCTTCCAAATGGGAATATCCTAAGCAATTTGTCACATATCACAAAAGGAGTTATTTGGAAAATTGCAACAGTTTATTTCATCCATGCAATGAAAGTCAATGGTTCTAAAAATCCCCAAGATCTTTGTCCCACTTCCACAAAAACATCTACTGGTGGCTTTTACTCAAAATCAGTTTTCCATGGGATCTCCCCCAAGCAATTTATCATATATCACAAAAAAAAAAGATATTTGAAAATGCAGCAGTTTATTCCCTCCATACAATGGAAGTCAATGGGGTCCAAAGAAGACCACAAAAAGAGATATTTTTAAAAAATGTTGCCGTGTTTATTCTGTACATACAATGAAAGTCAATGGGGTCCAAAGTCATTCAGTTTCCAACATTCTTCAAAACAGCTTCTTTTGTGTTCCGCAGAAGAAAGTCATACTGGTTTGGAACGACATGACAAACTCATTTTGAAGGTTAAACTGTGGTTGTGGGTAATACCTGTGCCAACAGGAGGTTACTTTTACATTTTTAAATGCATTTGGCAGATGCTTTTATCAAATGCATTCAAGGTACACATTTGATCAGTTCTTGCTTTCCTTGGGAATCAAGCATACAACCTTGTTATTGTTAGCGTCATACTCTACTGTTTGAGCTACAGGAAGGTTCACTTCAGTGTGCTAAAGTCATAAAAATAACCCTGAGATACGGTTGACAGGACCTCCGCACCTGAGAGGATAATATCCAGTACCCACAAGCCCAATCTCTGGATGTTCGCACTTTTTCCCTGCATATTGAAATCAATGTGAATTGTCACACGATGCAAAACGCTGGGATGCTTTTCACTTGAGTAGCCCAGTTCGGGTGTAATTTCTCCTCATTGTCTGCCTCAAATCTCTCTTGCCTTTGAATATAATGTTTGCCAAAATTATTGCAGGACATTGGATCCATGCCTTTGATCTAGCCATCTCGATAAAGTCGAATTGTTTGGATAAAATGAACACAGCAGCCTGCCGCGGCGATGGTAGATGCTCGGTCTCCCTCGCTGTCACAGACCTCGGCGTTGGGGAGATCTAAACGTAATCGATGAAAAGACTCGCGCTACCTTGACAGAACCTGTTAATCTTTTTCACCGGGGCTCTAAAAGTCCCCATGAGGTCAGAGCAAGGCCTAGAATTGACCCTGATGGGTTTTGACACTCAGCTTGTTTTCTCGGCTCTTCTTAGAAGGTGGAGAAAACCTTCTTTTGAAACCTTTTTAAAGGAGGGAATTTACTTTGTTAGCTTGTGCCGATAACACACTTTTTTTTCTTAGTAGAGTTAGTCTGAGTTTGGACTTGTTTATCTGTTGCATAAAGGTGCTGTAATGTGCATAAAATGTCCCTATTACCCAAAGTATGAGAAATCACACTCCATGACGGTGCCTTTTTTATTTTTGGCTCAGTCAAAAAATGTGTATAGATAGTGAGTACCTGTCAATCATTTTTGCATGTTCAGGATTGGCTGATTTGGTTGGGTAGGGAGAAATTTGGTCTGCAAGTGGAGAGTTTTTTTCCTTCCCATTAGCAGTTTACAGTATATCTGTTACATAATTTCTTGTTGTTTGTCAGTGCACATCCCCCATCATATAGGAACTTCTCGTTAGTATCCCGTAATAAGCCCATAATTGCAACATTTAAGTCTTTGATTTGTAGTTCTGTCTGCCAGAAACATGCTACAATGGAAACTAATTACACATTGGTGATCTGTAGATGCTAAAATTCTTGCAATCTACAAATAATGTAAATTGGTTATCAATTTTAAGTGGTACCTGTTGCTTGTTGTGCCATACTAGTACGAGTAGTATACAATTTACTCTATGCTTATCACTAGTTAACAGTCAGACGATAGTTCACTTCCAAACACTGCAGTACGAATCCTTAAAAGCTATTGTTTTTGAAGAACAGCTCTCCCACGCCTTTCGCTGATTGTGATAATTGCGACTGAAATTATGTACGTCAACGGTTTTAATATGCAAATGCGTTTCCATGAATGGTGCGCTCAAGAGGGAAATGGAGCTCGAACTGAATGGAGGGGACAAAATGGAAATGGGCGCGTGACTAGCCGTCCTGTTCATTAGCCAAGTCTCATTAACTATTTTAAGTCTCGCCTTGCCACGAGTTCTTCGTAAGGCGCCACACTCCATAAACTCACATGTGGTTAAGATGCAGAAAGAAGGACACTCAATTACAGACGAACGTATCAGTCTTGCTTCATTAGACCCCTTTAATAGAAACAAAATTACATGTTTGTAGATGTAACAAAGTTTGAGTGATAAGTCTTCAGAGCAGCATTTGTCAACGGTTCAAGGTGACTAAATTAAACGACTGTAATCAGGATGTAATCACAGCGCTCGTGGGCCTAAACAGACCTTCTGATTTGACTTTCACCCATTAGTAACCATTCTGCACACTGAGTCTTGACATCCTATAAGGACACCTGGATGCAAGACACATCCCTGCTGACAAAATCAATCTTGAGGTGTAATGCATACGGTGATCCACTGCATGAGCGCCTACTAAAAACCATCAGGGCAGAAACTGTGTGACCTCAGGCAGTTTAATCGCTGGATGAATGCAGTATATGCTGTGCCTATTTGTCTGTGCAATTTCGTTGTTGTTGTTGGTTAAAGGATAAGTTTGCCAATTTTCAACTAGCTTTGTATTATTACAATGTCTGTAGTAAATGAAAATGAACAGTGTGTACTCTTTCTCCTGCACCCAGATATCTACATTTATTTGTCAGCAAAAGGATGCAAAATGCATCATTTTATGTTTTTGAAGGCATTTGTATTCTTGGCCATAGACAGTTGGATCGACTTCATAAGGAGAAACAGAATATAATGTTCCCAAATAATGAGGGATTGTTTTGTTATTCACATGTATCATTATTTTCTACACTCCTTTTGGTTCTTCATTAGGCCGATGTAGGAGTCGTTATGCTGCAGGGCCATGCCACCATCAGAACTTCGTTGGAGGCTAAGACTCTTTGAAAAGTGATCAAAGGCTTCACATTTTGGCCTGTGGTTTCCAAAATTTGTCCCAGGTGGCAAAATGGTAGCCCAGATTGTAGTATGCACTAGGCTTAAGTTGGGTAAGCTCATCTTGCAGAGTAACCAGTGCCCAGAATCCCTCTAAAACCATAGATGACTAACTAGACACCAGCTAACCACCTTTAATAGTTTTTTTGGCAGGGATTTTATGCAGGATATTAAGCCATGAATTCAAGTTCTGATGTAACTAGTGTGTGCGGATATTTAATAAGATTTGGCAAAGAACCTGCATTCAGCATGCCAAGCAAATTGGAAGCAATTGACGACAGCGTCCTTGTGTTGTTTACTACACCGTTCTCTTAACTCTCAATCTCGAGATCACGACTTTGACAGGTTGCCCGTGTCCTACAGAGAATCCGTCTTTTGAATGATTCATTAGTGTTTTGAAGACACAAACGGCAAAGCTAAATCAAGCCCTTGATTACCTGTTTTGAACATCTGTTTCGTTCGAACTTGATTTCCTTTGTTTTCAAATGAATGTCTTGGCTTTGACGACTCCGTGTGTGATTCCGAAACCCCATTGTTTCGCTGTGATGTGCTCAGTATGCGTGCAGTTGTTTCTTTTTTGTGGTGTGAATATTACAATAGCGATGCTAATTTGCTCCCCCCACACGTTTTGGTAAACAAACAGGCCTAAATACACTCGGCTCCCAATACACGGCTCTCGTGCTTGACGGTGACGCCACTTCGGAAGAAGTAACTTAATCTAATATTAAACTTCAGAGGGAAGGCGATTAGCGTCTTCCCTCATCAACTAAATTATTACAGGCCTAATACTCGACGTTGTCATGAAAAGTGCCGCCTCTCTTCGCACTCGGCAAACATCAGCTCTGTTTTTACAGTAATTATGCAGATGAGATGCTAGTTACAGCAGGTTGTGCGGTGAAGGCCCATCAGAGAGATCAAAAGGTTGTGTTTTTTTAATATTTCCTTGGGGCATGAATATTCACGTCTGGCACTGAGAGGTGGGGGCGGTTGAAGAGAAATGGAAAGCAGTCAAAGGTCATAAAAAGCTTTGGAACCAGTTTAGTTTTTTGACGAGCTATAATTAAATTCCCAAAGTAATTTGCCTTAGATTTACTGAACTAAACGGGAAAGAAAAGCCAAGCGCACCTCAGCGGTTTCAAAGATATTTTCTGGTGAGTTCCCTCACGTATTTGTTTAAAGATGGTTAATTTTGTGGGTTGTAATATGTGCTTAACCATACTGACAATTTATCAACACAAGTACACAAGCTTTGATTGTTATGTGCTTAATTTGGCTTGATTCCACCCCAGTTCTTCCTAATGTTTCTTGTTGGAAAACAGTCATGGAAAACCTGGAAATATTAGGGAATTTAAAATGTGTGATTTCCAGACATGGAATGGCCATTGAAATCCTTAAAGTCACTGAAATTTCAAGGTACTTGGGAATCCAGAAAACTGACGCGTTCAGATCTCAGGATGTTTTTGACATTTGTACGTTGACATTTAATCGCAAACCACTTGAGCTTTCAGAAACTGGTCTGTTTCCCATATTTCGGTATATAGCAAAATATTTTAAAGAGGTTTATTTGGTTTGATGTAGAACGCCAGCTTTATGATCAAGCAGAAATCTCTGCCAACCGTCACATAATGCAAGTAATATTCATTATCCGAGCCACATCTGGCAGAGTTTTTGCACTGAACAAACTTCCTGAGGACACAAGATGTGAACAACATGAGAAGAAACTACATTTTTTTTAATTCACAGAGCTTTAGATCTAATCATTGAACTTAGTGTTTAGGCTTTCAAATAGTGTCTCATGTGAATGTCAACTAGGTATTTAAAACCATGTCGTGCTTCTGAAGAGAGGCTGATGAGATTCATAATGTCTTCCTCCCACTTTTCCCATTGTTCCGACGCCCCTGATGCCAAGACCTAGCACCTGACAGGGCATACAAATGAAATCATCCCTGGTGATATCTGAAAAGGGACTTTAATAGGTTTTGAGCCTCTATGACCATGAAAAAATGGGGACGTCAAGGAGATTCCTTGGTCGAATGTGTGGGAAAGCTGTTTTTGTCTCTGAATCCTAATGCTGTACTTCAGAACAGATGGAACGCCTGATTGCGACTTCATTTAGTTTCTCGTTTCAAGATTCCAGATGACACATGGAAAATGACTGCCAGTGATTTGAGTCTGAATGTGTCGTCTTCAGCGTTCTGTGGTTTTACCGGCATGTAAAACTGTTCTTTCGTACGCTCTTAAAAATAGCTCCCAGAACGTGGTATTTGCAGTGATGCCATAGAAGAACCATTTCGGGTTCCCAAAGTATCTTTCAGTGATCAGTTCTTAAAGGAACCATTTTTCTTAGTTTGAAGAACATATCAATAATCTAAAGAACCTTTTTCCACTATAAAGTAACTTCAGTCCAATGGAAAGATTCCATGGATGTTAAAGGTTCTCCACTGAACCAAAGATGCCAATAAAGAGCCTTTATTTTTGAGTGTGAATTGTTGCATTCAATTTAAGTTCAACGTACACAAACATTCTGCTTGTGTTTCATGAATGAGGCTCTTTGAGATGTTTCCATGCTTTATATATGCTAATTGCTTTGAAATCTTGATGGAAGTGCCCTTTGATCCTTCAAATTATGTTATGGGGTGATGCAGTGCGAGTATGTGTGGTTTCAAAAGAGACGCTAGGGACTGTTTGCATTCAAGTACGTTTGATGATTAAGGAAACTTGTGAGAGGATGTCACTGACATTTCTTTATTTACATCTTGAGCACTGTTTATGTTAATCATTAAATGTCATTTTCTCAGAGTGAAATGCCTTGCGTACTGCATTGCGTGTCCTTTGTAGACTTGTTGATTGACTGAAATGTGCAATGGTCTGTTAAATTTTTACTTTTCAGCATTATTCATTGGTCTGTGCATGTATCTGTGTTTTTAGATGGACTGGAAATAGGTAAGACGGTGACAACAGAGGAAGAAGGTCATGAATACGACGAGGACGATCTTTCAGACTACAGCGTGCTAAAACTCGCCAACCAATCAGCTCAGCTCTTCTGCAGTGCTTCTGAAGGTACGTCCCAATATACTGGCATTCATTTCCGCACGCCAATGGAATTCCTAATGAGAAACACTGGGTCTCTTTTAGTAATAGTTGCGTTGGATTATCTTGCACAGGACAAATTCTCACCAAATTTTCGGCCTATTTCACAACACACACATGACTTTGTTCTTAAGCTCGTTCTACTGTTAATGAATTTGGAGGATTCTAAATGAGCGACTGCATGCCCGTGGTTTACAAACATGCCAAGGCCTTTACAAACACAGTCTGAGCAAACATATGATGCTCTCTAAAGATGCGCAGCAAGATCCTTGAACAGCATCCTCAAAACCAGTTTTCTTACTTTTTCACCGTTTACGGCGAAATATGTTTGTATATCTTTGTATAAAATGGACTCTTCGCATGTGATTGTAGTGTACGTGTGGGTTTTCCATAAATTCAGAATACATTTCAGTATGAAAGTTAATGGTGAATTATGATTTGTTCGCAAAAATGTTCATGTGCAGATTTCAAGTAAATGAGACCCATTGTTCGTGGCTCCTTTTAGTTTGAAAAGCGAGAAGTTCTGCAAGCACTTGAGCTTTGAGAAAGTAAATAGGGTCAGTTCTGACTTTAAAACTCCTTTCAAAGTACCGCTGACAAGCACGTCTTGTGTAACGCAATCCCAGTTAATTAGTCATTAGTGGCTCGCCAGTCATTCAAAGGGCTGCTTTTATTTGCTTTTGTTGTTTGTTTTTGTTGTAGATGAAGAGCTGCCACTGATTAAAGACGGGGAGACTGGTGACTCCTAAACAGGTGTGACTCATTACCCTTGCTCCCTGTATCAGTGCACGGTAGACTACGTGTGCCAACTAAACCATTTTTCTTGCCAAAGATATCAGGGAATCTGTGTTTAATAACAGCTGTCATTGTTTCACATATCAGCACTTGACACTGTTTTTGAAACGCCGATCACTCGGGGCTCTAAGTGCCATCAGCGCTCGCTCTCGGCTCTTTTTAACTTCTGGAACTCACTGTCGAATCCCTCCCTGTGCACTCCCCCGTGTGTCGGTGCAAGCAGACTCTTGACGTGTGTCGGAAGCGGCGACGTTCACCGTGCCCAGCTGGATGGATGGTGTGTGACTCACGCGCACCTGTCCCTGACTCGGTGGCACTTGCTGCATTATTACAGGCTGCATACGAACAACCCTTCCCCAAACTTTATTATCTTCCACATCCACGCTTGTGTGAGACAGTCGCAGTCGTTTTTACGAAATTGACTGCACAGGTGTCGGCATTGTGTGTCAGCCCGGGAACGTTACAATGCGCTTGATATTGCGAATGTTACGTGACGGAAGAGCAGCCGTCGTGAATGACACTGCCCTAAAACATTGACATTTCCACTACTTGTTCATACATAAACCAATTTCCTTTGTGTGATTGAGAGTTTGAAGCCAAACGCTGACTATTTATGTGTTCAGCCTTGGGTCCTTCATTCGTTCCGCCAGCTTTATATGAAAACAAGTGTGTTTGTGAAAAACACAGTGGGTTTATGAACCCATACAGCTGGTGATTTTAAGTGCTGGAGTGTTTATTGAACTGTTAAACAGAGCTAGATGTGTTTACATTTTGTAGAATTACTTTGTAATACTGGGTGGTTGCTAGGACGTTGCTGGGTGGTTACTAGGTGTTCTGGTGTGTTTTCTACATGTTGCTTTATTTCAGTGTTGCTATATGTTCTTGGGGTGGTTTTAGTCCTGTGTGCTATGTAGTTGCTAGGATGTTCTGGGTGGTTTTTAGTAAGTTGCTATGCATTTACTGGGGTATTGTTTTTTTATATGTTGCTATGCAGTTGCTAGGATGTTCTGGGTGGTTTTTAGCCTGTTGCTATGCAGTTACTAGGGCGCTTGTTTAGAATGTTGCTATGCAGTTATTATGATATTCTGGGTGTTTTTTTTCTTTAGTAAGTTGCTATGCAGTTACTGAAGTTACATGAAGCTGTTCTCATTTAAAATGAAGATGAAACGTACCTAAAAGTTTGCTGAATGGAGTGGTATGAGGCATAATTATGTCTCAATATCGAGTTAATCTGTCACACTGTGTTTTGTTCACATTGTGTGGCGAGCCCTCAATCTTGTTCTTTTCTTTAATGCCGCGTCTTTATGCGCAGGTGTGTTTAAAGCATTTGCAGTTACAAACCTGAGATGATTTTCAGTATAATACAGCTAATGCAAATGAGGAGCTCTATAAAAACTCGTTGGAAATCCCCCAGACAAGTGCGGAATTAAATTACAGTTCTTTGATGAAATTAGACGGTAGACGATGTTTCAGACGGACTGAGTGCTTGATTAACGTTATCTGCTGTAGATGTGTTTACTCTTTATAATCCATTCTGATGGAACAGCGTTAATATAATTTTTCCACTTATCTTTTCTGTCATGAATCCGGTCCATGAACTTTCCAATTCATTGACGCTCGCACTACACACTGTTGCACATCAACCCGGACTACATATCCCATCATTCATTACACTGATTGCACTCAGCACGGATTGCACACTACCCTGTTTTACACTGATTGCACACAGCTTTTTCATATCACTCACTCACTATTTAACACCCACTCTGATCCCTTCCCTCGGCCGAGTATTATTTAGCGCCTATCTCTAGATAGCTACTCTACAGAGCCCTCGTTAGCTTCCTAGCCTAGCCTAGCCTAGCCTAGCGCCTACCTAGCCTATCCCTCGCCTATTCATTAGCCTTAGCCTTAGCCTTCTCGTTTTCTGATCTTCGCCTGGTTCCCTGGTTTCACCCCTTTTGTCTTGCCCCTTTTTGATTCTGTCTGCCGATCATCGACCTACTCTAGCCCTAGGACTATTCTTGTGTCTAGCCCGCCATATACCTGTCTGCCTCTGTTTAACCCTGCCTGCTCTATGACCACGTCTGTGTCTTCTCCTAATAAAGCTTTGCATATGGATCCGCAAGTCTCACGTCTCGTCAGCCCCGGAACATTTTGCTTTTCTTCAGAATTTTGTTATTTTTTTTCTGGATTAGCTTTTCTATCTCTTTTCCTCCTCGGGGCCTCCAGAATGGAGTTTGGTATGCAGGTGCAACGACTTTCATCCATGCCGTAACTTTACTAAATCTGAATATACTACACAACTTTTTTGCCCCAATTTACAGTCTGGACAAGTCAGTGCTAGCTGAGGAAAGTCAGAGCCAGACTGCAGATTTGAGATGACAGATTTCATAGAAAATCGTGTAATGTGTGATGAGCAGTTTTTTTTAGCGTCAGACTCTGATTCCATCCAGTCTTCAAACATGTTTGATATTTTGAGCCGATTTCAAACCACATTTGTTTTGATTTGTCATGTGTTTCTGCACAAGTTTGTTGTGCTGTCGTTTAGTGTATGATGCCCAGTTTTCCTCTGTAAACATTTATGTTTTAAAATCTTTAACTTTCATCTTAAAAAATCGTGTAGTGATTCCGCCTTAAGGGATGTTTCACCCAAAATTTAAATTACCCAATTATTTTCTCCCCCCTCAAGCCACCTAGGTGTACAGTATATGACTTTACTATCACATTTGGAGTTATATTATTATTATTATAAAAATAATGGTCGCTGTCTTCTTTCCAAAGCTTCTATCATGACTGGTGTTGAGATTTTGAAGCCCAAAAAAGTGCATCCATCCATCATAAAAAGTGCCTCACACCGTTCCGGGGGATTAATAAAGGCCTTCTGAAGTGAAGTGATGCTTTGCGATTTTTAACCAAATGTCAGAGGATTTCTATATTAATCAAGAGGGAGACCTGATTTTATCCTTGCTGTAACAAAATCTTGGTTCTCGCGAGACTAACATACGTCATCCGCTGGAATGCCACTCTCTCATCAAGATTACGTTTTATAAAGCTTTAAATATGGATTTTTTTCTTACAAAAAAACATGGATTCGCTACAAGGAGGCCTTTATTAACCCCCGGAGCCGTGTGGAGCACTTTTTATGATGGATTGATGCACTTTATTGGATTTCAAAATCTCATCAGCCATTCACTGCCATTATAAAGCTTGGGAGAGCCAGGACATTTTTTACTATAACTCCAATTGTATTCGTCTGAAAGAAGAAAGTCATATACACCTAGGATGGCTTGAGGGTGAGTATATCATGGAGTTATTTTCATTTTTGGGTGAACTATCCCTTTAAGTGATCAGCGTTACGATTTTCACCTGATGGACAACCCGTACCAAATCTAGAGACCAGAAGATCACTCTCTTTGCATGAGAGAACATGTAAAAGTCTAGTTTGTGTTGTTTTTTTCCCCCCTTATGAGCCATATGGATTCTTGGTTGAGAATCAACAATGTTATAGCACCTGAAGCGGACTGAACAACCTTATCAGTCTGAAATTAGCAAGACAAGCTTGATATAAAATCAATGGATATGTTTAGTTCAGCCGAACAGCTGAGAGGGTCTGTCTGAGTGCATTAGACGCACTCTTCGAATGGTTCCATACAAACAAGGCCACGAGAAAGAGCGGAAAAGCATTGTCAGGCATATCTCTTAGTCACTTTGTAGTTCTATTGGGATTTCAGAGGCCATTTTGATGCTTTTTGATCTTTGATATTGTGTTATCAGCAGGAACTTCAAAGTTTGGCCGTGCTCTAATTTTCATAAAAGGTTAGTGTTGACAGAAGTTTGTAAATGAGTTTGTCTACGAAGCGAAGACGCCAGACTCTGGTGGGAACACGCACCTGTTTGTTCAGCATCTTCACAAGCTATAGATCTCAAAACATTTCATTAGATTTCCGTTCCACACAAAGACGTTCTCACAATAGCCCAACAAAAAACCCAAAGCATCCTCCGAGGAAATATCATCCGGGTTTTTACGTTTTAGAGGATGTTGCTTTGTGGTTCCTGCTATTTGCTTTAGATCAGCAGTGATAAAAAGGCAACATTTGCACACAGCATTCATCTCATTAGCCTCAGCCCGACACAGGTGTTCAGACGAGAGTATTAGCCGGAGAGAAAACAGATGAATCGTGCTGATAGGTGGCTCCAATTCATGACGACTTTTTCTTTGGGAGAGTGCGCCGCCTTACATATTCATTAGCATTGAGCTTGCTGTTTCTCTCGACTCCTGAATGAAATCGCAGTCTAGAAGACGGTTGTATTTGTCCACTTTTCTTTGGCTTCAATAAAGTCCAACTCTGCTGTATGAGAAAGCACTCTGGACCTATTTTTGACTCTCTTTCTTGGTAAATAATGACGGGACACTCAGCGCAAATAGGCCGAAACCCAGTCCTTCACAAGGGTCTTACGGCAATATTTGAAGTCCTTGGTGTTGTGTACAAAGCAGATTTACACTCAATATCTGGTCGCTGTCGCCCAGCTGTTTCTTTTAGCAAAGCCAGATATTGCCTGTAAATCCATGAAAACCCAGAGCCGCTGTGAACACTGTGTTTTCTAGTGCATTGCATCAGGGATGTGTTGCTTCTTGTGTAAGCACCTGTCCAATGCTAGTCATTTCTAAGCAATGTTGTTGACATACGGTGTTTATGGTGAATTAAATGTAATTCTCTTTCTCTGTTCAACTCACGGTTTGATCAGGGAGCATTTTGTAAAACAAAGCCCAGATTTGGCTTAATAACACGCAACAATATTCCAGTTTTCGCTTCACACTGGAAGGCCAAAATCAGGCAATCAGAACAGGACTGTTTGCACATAAAAACTAAAAATGCTTCTGCAGACAGAGATGCAGAATTGGTCACACAAGAGTTACCCATGTATATTTATTGAAAAGAGAAGATTTGCCTTTGCAAGGTGTATGTAAACTTTTGACCTCAACTGTATTATTTATCTTGCTTCAAACAGGTTGTATTTACATATCATTCTAGGTTGTGAGTTTTAGGTTGCTATTTTTAAATCTAAATGGATCCGGATCTGTTGTGGCAGGAATTGGTCGGCGTCGCAGTAATAATAAGTTGCGCTTCAAGTCTGCTCGTGTCTTTTGAAAGAGTGTTTTATTAGCGTCAATATGTTATGCACACACCCATCTAACACATACATTCTCCAGAAGACTTTTAAACCAGCCTGCAGTCCTTTAAAGACGAGCAGGGACTGAGAAATAAGCCTGTGCTGGTGCATGTGTGCGTGTTTATGTGTTGCATCACTGTGAAATCTTCTGTTGCTTGCAGCCTCTTTCCAGCAGTTTTAGTTATTCACGTATATTTATATTCGGACGGCAGATATGTTAGAACAGTATCTGGTTTGGGATGCACGGATGTTCCCATGTTTTGGGCAATTTTTCATTTATATGTATTTATTTACTTGCAGGTTCTGAATCATTTATATGAAAACAAGATTGCAAGCGCCACTCACAATATCTATGCATACAGGTATTTCTGTTTTTAATTATTTACAAAGATTTGCAGTTGTCAGGCAAACACTAGTAACATCTGTACATTTTTTTACATTTTCCACAAATTTATGCCAATTTATTCAGTCCTTTGTACATAATTTGTCTTAGTTCTACCTTAGATGTGCTGTTTGTAGTTCTTATGCCATTTTTATAGATATTTTCTAAGATACAAAATTGTGTGTGAATTACATTTAAAACAAGAAAAAATAATAATTTCCAATGTGGTTAGAAAAATAAACTTAATTCAAGACACATTCTCTGAAAATTTTAATATCTTATGCAATTTTGCTTGTTTTTTCACTAAAAACATCTCTGAACAGTTCAGTTTACATCAGATTTACAGTGTTTTTAATATCGCTGAGATACTATTATGGAGTTTAATATTTTGAATATTAATATTTGACATTTGTTTATTATTTTCTATGCTCATTTTCATTTCAGCTGAAGTTTTAATGGTTTTGTTGTGTGTTTTTGTCATTTTTATAACCTTTTGTTGGTTTTAAATACGTCTATATTGTTTTTATTAATAATAATTTTATTTTTAGTTTGTTATTTTAGTACTTGAACGTAAATTTAAAACGCTGCTTTGGCAACCAGCTGAAATAAAATAAGTTTACGTTTTTTTATATTTGATTTTATCCAGTTAACATTTTTTCAAGTAATATATATTTTTTCTTTTAATGATTTTAGTTGACTATAATAACCCTGTTCTGCATCCAGCAATGGCAAGGGAACATTTTAATTTTTTTATTATGTTATTAAATTACAGCCAATAATTTATGCATTTAGATTCTAACTTTCATTAGTATTTACCAGATCAGTTATGATTACTTATTGTCTGCTGTCGGTCATTATTTGGAATATTCTTTATTAACGGCTTGCTGGGAAATTTGATCAGAAGATTTCTTGAGCTAAATTTGCTATGTGAAAAAGTACACTGTCTGTTGAAAGTTTGGAATATTTAAAAATTATAAATGTTTTTAAAGTCTCTTCTGCTCCCCAAGGCTGCACTTGTTTGATCAAAAATACAGAAAAAAACAGCAATATTGTAAAACACAAGCGTTTTCCTGTGTGAATATCTGTTAAACTGTCATTTATTCCTGTGATCAAAGCATCATTCCTCCAGTCTTCAGTGTCACATGATCTTCAGAAATCAGTATAATATGCTGATTATTAGAAACATTTCTGATTATTATCAGTGTTGAAAACAGTCGTGCTGCACAATATTTTTGTGGAAACTGTGATACCAAACATATCAAAACGTGTGGGTTTAGGTAAGTTTTTTTTATTTTTTAAATTAAGCAAAAGTGACAGTAAATACATTTATAATGTTACTAAATATTTATTTTTCAAAT
This sequence comes from Sinocyclocheilus anophthalmus, assembly GCA_018155175.1. Classification (NCBI taxonomy): domain Eukaryota; kingdom Metazoa; phylum Chordata; class Actinopteri; order Cypriniformes; family Cyprinidae; genus Sinocyclocheilus; species Sinocyclocheilus anophthalmus. Next base: position 711,699 of record JADLZN010010661.1, on the reverse strand, counting down.
AAATGCTGTTCCTTTGAACTTTCTATTCATCAAAGATTGCTGAAACATGAAATGTATCACAGTTTTTTCTGTGGAGAAACACTGAATGATTTCTGAAGAATCATGTTGACGCGTTGTGGAAGACTGTCAGCAGATGCTAAAAACAGCTTTGGTTACAAGAAATAAATGCCGTTTAACAGATATCAATGTAAACGTCTCATTTTAAACGGCAAAAATCTTTCACAATAGTACTGTTTTTTTTCTGTATTTTTTGATCAAATAATGCAGCCTTGGTGTGCAGACGGACGTCCTTTCTAAAACATGAAAAAAAACGGTAATATACAACAAAACCGCAAGCTACTCTTGAACAAACCCGTAATCTTGTTTGACATTAGCATGTAACTCGTCCCACACTATTTGCACTACAGACTTGAATGTTGACTCCAATGTCAAAACCATTTAGACGACCTTAGTTAAAGCAATAAACCCCAAGAAGCCGTGGTTTACAGTGAATTTATAACAGCTAATGATCGTGTTATGCATGCGGCTTCACGGGGCTTATTGCTTTTATAAAACGGTTATTGCATATACGGAGTAAGGTTTCACAAAATAAAACAGAGCGAATAAAGTGTAAAGATATTAATAAACACAGTGTTCTTCCACCAAACAATGTAGCTCCTCAGAAACAGTTGTGGTTGCTACAAAGTTGCTGCAGAGCAACACACAGACGTAAACAAAGGTGTGTGTTACTTTGTAGCGTCATTTACAACAGCTTCGAACACAGCTCAGCCAATCAGAACCAAGCACCGGAACTCTCCGCTTTATAAACCCATTTAAAAACCACCCACAGCACCCTAGTCTTCTTTAATTGGTACATTTTATCAGGTGAACAGTCTTGTTGCTTTATGAAAGATTTGAGCCGTGAACTTTGTGATTTAACACCGATTGGCCACTTTATTGACACCAGATACCCAAAGACAGCGTTCAAATGCCCGTCATTCCCGTCTCTGACGCACTCGACGGGCCATATGCGGTGAAAGGTCTCTTTGGGCAGCGCCGCGTCTCTTGGCTGTCAACACTGTGCTCATCTGCTGCTGTCTTTCATTCCCAACTATTCCCCAAATGATGGACCTCGTGCTCTCAAACTGAAAAGCCTCAGCGGGGCGTCCCAGTTTCCCACACTCCTCCCTGTGCCTGATATTACGCCTCGTCCAAATCCTTGTCCAATTTTGCTCTGAAAAACCGTACACCCACGACTGCAAAAAACCCCAGAACGCCTCGCAAACGCGCCGCCCCTGAGGCTCCGCTGGGTAAAGAGCTGTGATTCGTTTTGGACATTTCCTTAACAATGCCTCCGTGTTTCCATCAGGATCTACTCTGAGGATAAAAACTCTTTCCTGCAGGACTGCGAGGACGACGGAGAAACTTCCATCTTTTGCAGGTAAATGCAGGTTTGAGTCAGGTGATCATGGGAAATATTGGGTGGTGGATGTTATTCAGGAGAGGGTGATTTTGATGTATTTGGATTATGGGTTGTATTAGGTTTGTATATTCTGTCTGCTGGGTACATTTTGTCAATTTCTTCTGGAGAATTTCTGAATGTTCATGCTGCTCTGAAAAGCAAATTGTAACTGTACTGCTATATGACAAAATACATATATATATTAGTAGTTAACATTTGAAGTGGATCAAAACCTTTCTTCAAAGTTGTCCTAAAACCAAAACAATACCTGTTCTTGTCTTAGGACAATGTTGATGAAATTTTTGATCCACTTCAAATGTGTGTGTATATATATATATATATATACTGTATATATACTGTTTTGTGGTGTGTATATATATTTATTTATTAGATTTTTTGTTTGATTATTTATTTGAGTTGTTTTTAGTGTTAGGGCTAGTCCGATTGAAGCATTATTCGTGCATTAATTATTTAAAATCAAAAACATTATTAACATCACTGAATCAACTAAATACATTTATTTATACCAACTAAACAAATTTTAATGAGTTAAACCAAATAGAAATAGCTATATAAAGTAACACTTGCGGGCTAGCACTTTTTACACTGAAGTTAATATTGAGTTAGGTTTCAGACAGGAAAATCAGAACTGTTGTGCATCTCTGAACAACACACAGCAGCGATTCATTACTGAATGAATCTGCGAGTGATTCAGTGATTCATTCGTAAATATTCTTGCTTCGTTTCTGAACGCAGCACCTTGAATGAATCGATTTAATAAGTGATTCAACGACTCAGTCATTAAGACAGTGACTTACGGTTTTAGAATCAAAAATAGTTTCATATTTCCAAATTCTTTTAAAAAACATCAGTACCCATTTATTATCATTTATGCAATATTGAGTTATTTGTTATTTCTAAAGCTACTTTTTTGGTAATGTCAACTCAAGGCTTTATTCCTCTAACACAGTGACTTTAAAATTATCTCTAGGGTGGTAATTTCTCAGCTCAAATTGATGTGCGATTAATTCTTGACGCTCCTAATTTTTAAGGGGTTTATTTAGTAAATTATTTTACTTTCAAAAAGGCGTCATTGTCTTTAAACGGCGGTTTAAAGCACCTGATCGTGAAGCGTTTAGCAAGCTTTGCACGTGTGTAAAACGTCAATGGCACATTTCAGGCATCTTGTTGATATGCGGCTGGGATTATCAGCCCTCTTTCTGTCTTGATCCCAATTGCTTTCTTGCTATGTCAGATATTTGCACGCCGATGTGTCATTCATCCATAATGTTTGCTCTTATCTCCTGTTCTCTGATTAGAGGCCTCAGAGCGCCGGCATCAACACCCTCCCGTGTGAAATACGGCATGACACTGTAATCTCAACTCACTTTCATATAGACCCTACCAAAAAACCCATACGGCATTTCTGTCAATAACCTGGACGGGAAATAAGCCTGCGGTCTGCTGTGACATTCGTTACATTTATCAGGAAACCGAGCATCTGTGATGTTGCTTTTCAAATGATCTTCTCTAAGTGTGATTTAGTTTGTGGTTAAAAAGAGTATCGTGATTTATGAAGCGTCTTTGCTACACAGTAAGGTTACTCCAGAAACAGAAACATTATTATCTGACTGAACGTGAAAACTAAATGGTAAATGGACAAAATGCTATTTGTTGAAATATATACAAGTAATTAAAATCTGTATCCATTTTATATGCACACATATATCAATTACATGAATACTTTAGCTACTTTAGGTTAATTTATCTAATTACATATTAATTAAAAAATGTGTAATTAATAATAAGAATGAATAATTCATATTAATTAAAATAATTAATGCTGTTGATGTGGACAGAATGCTTATATTTGTAAATTTATTTAAATATATATTTTATGCCTATATGCATCTATCTATAATTACTATATATAACTATATTATTTTTAAATTTGTGTGTATGTGTATATATATATATGCTACACTAACCAAAGTTTAAGCATGGTATTTGTTGTAAAACTGTGATTATATATTAAAAAAAAAGGTTACTACACTTTTAACTGTACTGGTTTGATGTTTTTTACCGTTTAATAAAAAAAAGAAAAAGAAATCAGAAAATAAAATTATGAGGTTTACTAATAAAATATCCATATTTCCATTCCAAAGATAACATCCAACACAAATACATAACTAGTGAAACACTCCATTAAAATGACGAGCTGCAGCTCAAAATAGATGGAAACATTGTGCATTATGATAGTTTGTAGCTTAATTGACTATATTTGAAATAGTTTGAGCTGCAGTTCAGTTGCTGGCTGTTCAATAGGAAATCAGCTGAAAGCATCCAGTTAATGTTGAATTTATCAGTATATATTGTAATAAATATTTGAGAAATGATTGTTGTATCTGATTGTATCAGTCTAGAGTGACAGTCGATGTAAAAAGAGCAAATGGGAGAAGCAGATGAACACAAAACAGCAGAACAACATAAAGTTAAAGAGGGTAAACGTTATCATTCAGCTGAACTGTGCTCGTGTGTTTGAAACACTTCGGCTACCTTATATGTTCTCACTCCACACATCTATTAATGTGCGTGCAGTTTTCTAGTGTATTTCTTTAACTCCTCAGGTAATGTCAATGGTATGACATATTTCAGATGCAGCCAAAATTACAACAGTGGTTACATACACATATATTTAATTGTTTGATCAAAATTATTGCTAGGGACACTTTAGTAGTGGCTGGATATTGGTAGGGACATGTTATAGGGTCTCAACTAAACTCTCCACCTTATATATATATATACATAAGAATAATTTTAATAAAATTAAATAAAAATGATTTAAAAAAAATTGGTATATTTAAAAAAAAGTTGTTTTAATAGCTATATATGGCATAAGTTTCGATGTGCCTTCAGTTGATGGATGCCTCATTTCCATTTTTCCTATGCTTTTTTTTTTGTATTTTGCACTATTTTATTGCATTATGCACAAATGGATTCATTGACATGCGTTCAAAATTTTTAACTCTTGGCTATGAACTTAATGGCCTCATTAAAATGTTAAATGGATTTGATTGGAAAAACTGCTTTAGGAATCTAGAACATGGCCTGTTTGTTGACCTCTTTCTTGGTGCATGAATGAAAATACACCAGCGGACACTAACAGCCGTGCACATGAGCTCATTTAGCCGATTGGAGTTCGTCCCACTATTTCCTTTTTTGCCAATGTGACGGCATGTTTGAAAGAGAAACGACTATTAATAGCGTTGGCGTGTGCAGATTGCTGAGACCCCCCCCCCTCCGGCTTCATCCCCGCGGCGCTGCGGGAAAATGACAACAAGCCAGGACTGTGAAGACGCGTCTCTGAATGTTTTACTGTTGAAGTGAATTCATAAAAAGCATTGAAGCTGCTTTCATGCAACAGGTTTGCCGCAGCCAAAGCCAGGATTGAATCTCATGATGTTTCAGATGTCTGAATTGTTCCAAAGACTATTGGTTTACATTGAGATGAAAAATGTCATGCTGGATTGGACGGGTTGTGTGAGCAGCACGCCATCAACATTATAATCCTGCGGCAAACAGCAATCTCAGTTTGCCTCAGAAATGTTCATATCTGTTTTCTTTGGGTTCTGCGCAGTAAGAGAGAGTTACACTTCAGTAAGACCGCGCAACAAACACGCTGTTTTTCCAAGACTGCTTATATGTGACCCTGGAGCACAAAACCAGTCATAAAGGTCAATTTTTTGAAATTGAGTTGAATAGATAAGCTTTCAATTGATGTATGGTTTGTTAGGCTAGAACAATATTTGGCCGAGACACAACTATTTGAAAATCAGGAATCTGAGGGTGCAAAAAGATCTAAATATTGAGAAAATCATCTTTAAAGTTGTCCAAATGAAGTTCTTAGAAATGCATATCACTAATCAAAAATTAAGTTTTAATATATTTACAGTAAGACATTTACAAAATATCTTCTAGAACATTGTCTTACTTATATATTTAATGATTTTTGGCATAAAAGACAAATCTATAATGTTGACCCATACAATGTATTGTTGGCTATTGCTACAAATATCCCCCAGCGACTTAACACTGCTTTTGTGCTCCAGAGTCACATATATAGTATATTCAGTGAAGACCCAGCCTGTGTACTTCATGACGCTTAGTTTTGGTCAAAGTTGGACAAAATGCTTATATTTATTTAAATATATAGCTTCTTGTCTATATATATGATATATGCAGTATGTATCTGAAATAAATGTGAACTGAAAAAATATATAACTATAATCAATAATGTGCTGATGTGGACAGAATGCTTATTGGGATATTTATTTAAATATATAATTGAAATCGTATCAATTTATGTATTTATTTATCTTCTATCTACGATCATCTACTATCTATCTACTATCTATTATCTATATATTATGTATTGTTAATTATAGATATTATTTGGTAATCATATTTAGGTAATTACAAGTAATAAGATGGAATACATAAAAATGTATAAAAGGCATATACATAATACAAAACCGAATACAATGCAAATACATAGGTTAAAAAAAAAAAAAAAAAAAACCCAAATATATTAAAAAAATATTTAAAAAGGATATTAGTAAAAACAGCACACACCACACACACACACACACATATCTATAGTTCATAAGAGTATAAGATCCAATTAAATTGGATACACAAAAAATAAACATATAATAAATGTCACAGAAATGCTTTAATAAAATGCGTATATGGTATTTTATTTTGTTATTATTAGTTAAAGGCTAAATAGTATAAAAGATTATGTCACAAACTGGTGTATATATTGGTATTAATATTTCTATAAATAAACGATTAAACATATTACAAATATACTAAAATATATTAATTAAAAATATAATAAATGATAGAATTTAAATAATTGATTAATAGAGAAACAAAGAAATATTAATTGATTCAAATATTTTTTTCTTAAACGATTCTGTCCACATCAGCAGAATAATGCAAACATTCAGAAATCTTTAAGAAACCCAAACATCATGAAAGTCATTCGGTTCTAGTCAATTATTATTATTTTTAATGGAGACAGTTCTGCCACATCCTGCATTTGCAAAAGTCTCCTGTTACCGCATTTGTTTGGTTTGGCTCGTTTTCGAGCACTAAATGTTCAATATTTCATCTTTTAGTTTGAATCTGTATGGAGAGAAGCTCTCCTCTCGAGTGTCCGCCACCGTCTCATCCCACAATCACAGTGATAAGGTCACACAGAAACAAGTTGTGAGGAGATTTGCCGGCATGCGCCTGACTTCCTTCCGAGGATTCATTCGTTTGTTGTTTTCTTTCATTTCTGTGCAAATGAGGACTCGTGCACAGCTGCAGGGCTGCTATGGTTACCCGGATAATAGGGGTGCATCATCGTATACGCAGACGTACAATTACACGCATGTGTGATATAATTGTTTAAGATTTTGCCAGAATTCATTACAGAAAGCTCGACTCAATTAAAGCAGCATGTGCTTTTTCATCACAGCAGTGCTGTCCTCTCTCTCGGCGACCGGAGCTGTCACGATTCATGAGCGCGAGCTCAGGCCCTCAGATCATAGTTTGTGGCGTGTTTTGAAATTGGTATCCGTCGCGGCACACGGCGTTATTTCGGTAATTGGCGTTAAAAGCGACTCCGCGGTGCACTTTCTACTTCCATTTCTATTTTAAGCCAAGTAACTCCTTTGATAATGGACCGAATGAGTTTCCGAACTCTGCAGCCCCAAAAGTTGTTTACTTGAATATCTCGCACCGCTAAAGAGACCAATACGGCAACCTGCCTATTAAAGACTAGTGGGTCTTTCGTGAAAGTCGTAATTACTGTAATTTGAGCATTTCGCTAATTACAGTTTTATTTTGTTATGCCACTCCAAAACTATAAAACTAAGTGAACGCAGAGCCTAAATGCATAAGTCAAGAGATAAATGATCCATGCAATGCTAACCGTATTGAATAAATTAAACTAATTTAGAAACTGACGCAATTTAGAGTCCATTTAGCATTGCATACATATTGTAGTTCTGTATGTGCACATATTGGCTTCGAGCAGAACGCAGTAATGCATCTTTGTGATTCCTGAGAAAGCGAATGGTGAATTTGTAGTTTTATCCATCTGATTGGAGCCATCAGCTCGTATGGGTTTCCTGATACTGTGCATGGCTCAGACTCAAATGCATCACGCTGTTCTTTCAGGGTGAAGATGAATGTTGTGTTATCATCGCAGTTTGAGCCGGCTGACTCATTGTTCGCATTCTGTCCACTGCTGCTCAAGAGTAATTAACATACAATGCATAATAATGCAGCCGGGGCGCGAGGACGTCACGTGTGGAATAATTCAACCAGACTCCTTCCAAAACACTCATTTGGACACTATTGGGTCCCTAGAGATGCAATCTAAATAATAAAAACAGTCAGAAGAATTCTAACAAGCCTTCTACTGATGTATGAACTGGTAAAAATGACAGTGACATTATATATGTCACAGTTGCTTTATATTGCATCAGGGAAATATGCAGTATGCGATTTAAAGTTTTAAATCAAAGTCTTCCTGTAGACCGATTGCTAAAACTTGCGTTTCAATTCCAATTCTCAAATGTACACCTTGAAAACTCACAAGCAGTTGTTCACAGGACTATGAAGGGGAGTTGTTTATTTTCATGGACTTTTTACTTTTGTGAAGAAATGTTTTCCCTTAACCTGAAACTCACTCGTATTTTAATATCAGGCTCTTCAGTTTAATCAAGTAAATTCGTAATATGATTGTTTGATTATATCATAATTTTTTGATTATATTTATATATTTAATCAAATAGACGTTGGCTTCGCATTCATCAACACTCGTTCAAAAACAATGAGAACTAATCAGATACTTGATAACTACACTGGCATTTTTTTTATGTGATGCCCATATGACAAGATAAATAAATAATGAAATATCAGATCATTTACTAATAAAGAGCGTGGCACCAAAAAAAAATAAAATATAGCAAAATATTGTTCGCTTTGTATGAGCTCAACAAAGGCTTAAAGGGATAGTTCACCCAAAATGGAATTCTAAGCCATCCTAGTGGATATGACTTTTTTTTCTTTCAGACGAATACAACTGGAGTTATATTTAAAAAATGTCCTGGCTCTTCCAAGCTTTATAATGGGAGTGAATGGGGGTTGAGATTTTGAAGCCCAAAAAAGTACATCAGGAGCACTTTTTATGATGGATTGGTGCACTTTTTTGGGCTTCAAAATCTCGACAGCCATTCACTCCCATTATAAAGCTTGGAAGAGCCAGGACATTTTTTAATATAACTCTGATTGTATTCCCTCTGAAAGAAGAAAGTCATATACACCTAGGATGGCTTGAGGATAAATCATTCATACTTTTTTCCCCTTGATCTGGGTTTTTGTCTCAAATTTTGAATGTTCGTCTGCGACCACAAATTCAGGCCATTATTGACGGCACAGCCGAACACTGTTCTAATTAAATGTAATATCATGCTGTAATTAAAGGTTGAAAAGATGTTTTTGATGCTATTATAGATTTCTCTTTCTTCCAACAGGAAGCTCTTAATTTCAGCTTTCCTTTTCTTTTCACCAGAGTCTTATCACTTGTCTTTTATGTTTTCTTTTTTATTCTTCCCTTTCAGGAGGAAACATCCAAAGCTGGAGGGAAGAACAAAAAACCTAAGGGCAAGAAGGCAAAGTGAAAAACCTTCCTGGAACAGATGAGAACTGGAATGAAGACGGACTGGCTTCTAGGAATGCTGACAAATAAAATAAACTGAAAATGCAGTAATAGTGAATTGTAAGGGTTTAAAAGCTTTCAATGATGTGATGAGGGTTAAACAACTTCAAAGTCATGCCAAAAATGGCTTGTGTATGCAGTTGAGTCTGTTGCTACGCATTGTTTCACACTAAGTGCTTTGTCTTATGAATAAAGATTTTTATGAATTACAAATTGATTTGCAAATGAGGGATTGAGGCTTGCCTGAAGTCACAAGGACAAACGAGTGCGAAACAGGTAATAAATACCCCTGACATTCATCAGCGGCCTTTGATCCTTTTTTCCGGTTTAACGATGCTCTAATAATGTATTTTGATAAAGCCTGACAAAAGCATTTTGAGGTTTCCCAGGAGCTTCATACCAAAACGTCCATTTGAGGAGACTTTTTATGGTAAATGCCAGCTTAAAACAGACCCTGAAAGTGCATGTCATTCCCATGTTTGACTGTCAAACGTACATTATTTAGTCTCTTGGAGAATCGCTCTCCAATATTGCATTTTCATTTTTTACCATTCAAACTTTGCAGGGGCCAAAGTCCACCGCCACCTGGTGAGTTTGCAGCGCTATGACTCGCATGCTAATTGTCATTAATGAGCTCATGTGAGAATAACTTGATCATTTTGGTGCATAATGTTCTAATAAGCAGATGCTAGGTCACGGGAGAACCGTCTGAATACCAGTTTGGAATTGCAGGCACTTGCGTGACGGTTTGGTGGCGTGTCTTGGAAAGCAACTAGTTGGTTTGCGTACTAGTGTCCCCGAATGATTTCAAGTGTTTGCTCAACTTGTGGAACTCAGAATGGTTCGCAACAGGTGAATTCTTCTGTGGGAATGAGTCATCCAGAAAAGGTACTCGAGTGCTTTTTGACATCTCGTCTTGGTTCCGCTCACAGGCGCACACACATATCATTGCTGTCTTCCTTATTAAATACCACTGGGTCTTTGACATTCTGGCCTCTTTTCTCTCTGCAGCGCTAGTCATAGTCTTCTCACTTTCATCCTCCCTGTACGCATCTATTCCCTTTTCTCTGGACTATTCTTTCATACCTGCCTCTCTCTCTCCTTGTGTTCCCACTCTATTTCCTTCCAATGAATATTAACGCACCTTTTGACTGTCAGCACCTACCCTTTCAGATTGAATGGCTTGCTTCGACTCAAGGGGAATTGCTAAATGCTTTGGTGGTCTTTTGCTTTGACATGTTTTTTATGTATAAGGATAAATCTGCCTTGCATGCAAAACTGCTCAGGGCCTGTTTGGCACCTCATCTTTGCCCTGAAACATGGACGTTTTTTATTTGGTCTACAGAATCATGGCAGCAAATGTGAAAACGCTTTTCCCAAAGGACGAATCTCGGGTAATATAGTTTCTGGCAAGGAATCAAGCATCTCTGCAAATAACTTTGAAGTACATAAGAAAATGCAATGCTGTGCATTAATGTTTTTAGATTAACCAAACAAACATGCTAATTGTCTACTTGACCGCCCATCAGTCTGAACAGAAATCTGAACTGTAACCAACATATCTCTCTTAATTTGGGCCACAGTATCACATTAGTGTAGATGGCATCTGGTGAGGAATTGTGCTATACATGGATAGAAATATCTCCTACACCAGACAATACCATTCACTTTTTGAAGTGATGAAAATAGATCTGTGACTATGCTAACTGCCAATTACATGTCCAAACAGTTCTTGGAGAAAAGATTTGTTATGATGTGCAAGGACAAGAATCAAGCTAATTTTTGGTTCAAATAATTGCAATGCTGTGTTGAAGCTAATCATTGATTTTGACTGGACAAAACTCGCTCGTGGCCTGTTTTGCCCAGGAATTGCACTATATTTTGATAGAAATAACGCCACAATCCATCAGACAATACCATGCTGTGCATTGGCACTTTTTAAATTGTCGAAGCCAAATCTGAGACCATTGCCAATTTGATGGCCAAACCGTTCTTGGGAGTTTTATTGTGACATTCAAAGATTAATTTCTGCCAAAGAATATGTTTTATCTTTGGTTCAGATAGTTGGATGGTACACTTGAACATGCAGTGCTGTGTTTTGCCAGCCTAAAACATATTTTCAACATGCTAATTATTGATTTGACTGGACAAAACTTGCTCATGGACTGTTTGGCTTCCAATCAATGCTCCGACTAACCAATGTCTTTTATTTCCTCCACAGTAAGAACAGTTTGCCAAAGGACAACTCTATCGCATTACGGCTAATACCATCCCTAACCCTAACCCTAACCCTAAAGAGTTCAAGCTAACCTTAACTACAAATATACCATGCTTTGTTTAGGTACATTTTAAATAGCCTAAGCCAGATCTCCGCCATGCTAATCGTCCATTTGATGTGACCCACTGTGAGAATAAATGCAATATTGAATTTCGCAACTCGACCAGATAATATCCCTCCAAACATAGACACCAAGAGAGAACCATTAGCATTGCATGAAAGTGGCTAATTTGCATGGTGGATAAGAAACCCTTCCTTTTTGTATCCTGGCTGACAACAGTATCAATGAATAATATTAATCGTGGGAGAAATCAAATCAGCACATTAGCTGTCCTCCGTTGAGGCCTTGAGGAGCAAGAAGACCAGAGCAGAATGGTAATTCATGTTGTTTTATCGTCTCAAGTGGCTTTGGGAGATGGCCATTGTTGTTTGTTCAAGTAAGGGTCAGGCCTCTTCATCTCTGGAGATCAAACATCAGAAGGGAGCAGACGAAAGCTTGATTTGTAAGAGTCTCTCCTACTTCTTTAGAAGGTGATCCCTGTTGAAATGAGTTGTAGCTCTCGCGCTGGGACTTTGGAATATGGGGAAATCTACTTCTGCTGCAAGAAAAATACAACAAAGGACTTGATTGCTAAAAAAGCCTCTTAGCCTCTTTTCCACGTTATCTTCTTCTGGCACCTGCCTCTGTGTTTTTAGTCTAAATGTTTTTAGTCTCGTTGCAACCTGTAACAAGACTATGAAGGCATTGTAAGAATTACAGAACCTCAGACACTTTTATCTTCTAAAACGGACAATACACACACAGTGCATTAACATACAGACATCTGTCTCCACATACCACTGAGAGAAAATGTGGGAAAAACGCCTCTCTCACATATGCATCAGTTCCTTCTCATCCCCTTCCTTCCCTTCACCCATCCTCCCTCCACTTGGTTTACTCAGAATGGTCAATAGTATGATGTTCTACATGAATGCAAGTAATATTTACAGTCATGTTTGGTATCATTTGAATAGTCTCAGGGTGAGTGGTACAATGGTCTAATCTTACAAAAGTAGACTAAAAGATAATACAGATCTTAAGAGTTAAAGAGATATTTTGATTACTGTAGAGGGTGTGTCATTCCATGCAAATTACCATCTGTCCCAAAAGGTGTTAATACGGCTTGATCAATACAATTGTAAGTTCCTGTCTCCATTTCGGGGAATGTTTTGTCTTGGTCTGAGGTTACTTAAGGAAATCTTGCAAGAAGATCGGGGCGATTCTGCAGCCAGAATGAGCCCATAGTATGAAGTGTATCACAGAGGTATTTTCTACAAGTCAGGTATGCATTCTTACTCTTAGATCATCTTTGAGACTTATGTTTTGTATTGCTTATCTTTGAATTGGCTATGTAATGGCATCATACATATGTACCTGACTGATATAAATGGGTACATTGCTTGATTCGGGTTTTACTTGTAATATGTACTCTAGTGGTTACGCTGTACCTTTATCGCATTCCGGCGTCGGGTAGTAACGGGTTAGTAATAGGGCACACCAACTGTATCTTTAGAGATCCGGCTAACACTTGGTATTAGTTCAAGTGTACTTAGATTGTAAGGGCTTATAGGGAATTTCCGTTTAGGTCAACTGGATGTTGTTCGACCAACCTAAATAGGGTGAGCCTAACCTCTGTTTTTTGTAATATTACTCTAGCTAAGTGTACATGGGAAACCATGGCATGACCATACCAAAGCTACTATCAGGGAAAGTAATGTTGGTCGGCTTATATCTATAGTAGTGGTCGTGACATCTGACTAGAGAAAATGTTGCTTTATTCATGTGTGTACAGATCTATGGGGACTAAACAAAAGTACTTTTAGAATGAGCAAGCATAGGAGCGGCCGTCTAAAGTGTTAGCCAATTATCTCTGTCTAATAACCAAGACTGACGAGAATGTGATCGTAAGATACGCTAAGGACGAAGCGATATCTTTGAGCGACATGAGCAAGTGACCCTCTTTGGAAGTGATTGATATTACTATGGGGTCTAGGCAAGAAATCCCAGGTTAAGAGCCAGGGGTTAATTAGCACTTCATAATTAAAGTAGAATTATACATTTAAAAGGGTTTTAGACAGAATTTAACTGCACAACTGCTGGAACTAACGGAAGTTAAAGGAGCTGCACCATGCAGTGCCGCTAAACTGGATTTCACAGATGCACCATTATTTCAGTATCAATGTCATGCACATGTGAGTGTAATGCAGGGGCAAAGTGTCTGCTATCATCTTCCTCTGGTGCACAGCTGAGAGAGCACTCACAGGGCTAAAGTTGGTCTTTTGTGTCAGTAGGGAAATGACTCACGCAGGAAAAGAAGACCAAATCTCTGACAGCGAGTGTAATTACGATTTTTTTTAAACCTTGAACACAGAATTTGTGAGCGTGTTTAGGAAGAGGAGGCGTACTGTGCATAGTGTGCAATTTAAAAGTGCAATTATGATGTTTATTTGTCATGCCTTTAACGTCATGTACGCTGCTGATTGAGGCATTAACATTTTTTTCAACGTTGGAATTTACTCTCTTTTTTTCAATTGGGAAATCATGCATAGTATGTAATGTATGTAGCTGAGGCACAGCCCCTGAGTAGGGAAGGAATGCTTTAAAGAAATTAACCAGCCCGAGCTTTGCCTAAAGGGGACGGCAATAGCTGCTGTCCATGGTTCTGAAAGCACTGAACAGTACAAGAGCACAAATATACTAGACAAAAATGTGAACAGGATTTCTGTCATCATTCAAAGCCAGTCCTAAAGAATCTGAATGGGGATTTACTCATAGGATTCTAGTATAACACAACAACTAGATCTTTTAGAACACAGGAGTGACTCACTGTATCTTCTTTTGTGTTCTGCAGATGAATTTGTAGAATGTTGGGGTTCAAACAACACTCGACCCCATTGGCATAAACACTGAAATTTTTCCCAGAAATATCTTATACTGTATGTTTTGTGGAAGAAAGACAAATAGATTTGAATGACGCGAGTAAATGATTTAGATTTTTTTGGGGGGGTGAACAAGAAAAACACTTAACTACCATTGCCACTGTAAACATATTAATCTTTGTTATTTTCTCTTGAAAATGTCAAACGAGATAATAAAAAGACCTGAATTCATGCTTTTGCCAGTGCAACCAAAAATACTTTTATTCAAGATAGATTATCTGAAAACAAGTAATAATGTCTTTGCTTCTTAAGTAAATTTATGTTGCTTCTCAATGCATAGGTCCTTCATATATTTAAAATAACTATTGGAGCAGAGCAATATACAGAATCACACCCTGTATGATTGTATTAAACATAATATTTTGTGATTTTGGACAGATGGGTTTACAGCACTCTACGCAATTCTGAATATAAATCAGATCTTCAACAAACTGGTAAGTTGCATAGTGTTGCATCTTGTATCTGTCTAAGGACAGCGCGGTATTTAAGGAGAGGACAGCAGTTGACGACAGCAACACTGCTGGAGACTCTGCGCTCAGTCTCAGTGCGAGGACTTGACAGCTTCATGGAGTTCCCGTCAGGAAGGAGTCATTTCATGTCATGTGTTTCAGGTATTGCACTGGACGCTTCAAAGATGCGCGCGCTCCGCAGGCGTTTGGAGACTCCAGTGGGAGGCTTATTCCGCCGCGCGCTGAAGTTAACGCAACCCTGAAGGGATGAAAACTCTCCTATCATCATCGTCAGCGGGAAAAGGTTCACATGATGACTTCAGACCTGTTGCTGGATCTCCAAATGTCCTCGATCTGACAATGGTTACCTGCTTCAATTCTTCTAGCGCCAACAGCACGACCGTCAGCTCGGATGGGGCTCCGTTCCCCGAGTACACGATGGTCATTCTGGCGATCCTCATGATAACTCTGGTGGTCGTGGTGGTGGTCGGGAACGCGTTGGTTATTCTGGCCTTCGTCGTGGATAAGAGCCTCAGAAATCAATGCAATTACTTCTTCCTTAATTTGGCCATATCTGACTTCCTTGTTGGTATGTATAAACGTGCATTTTATTAAACTCCTACTCAAAATGCTTCATATGCTTTTGTTTACTGCATTGCAATTGTGCATGTGAATATAAAATATTAAATCACTTAAAAATGATCTGCATGTCACCGAGCATTGGGGACCCCTTTGTTCTACAGGATCAAAGCGTACTGTAAATCCTATATACTGTACATCTGATGAGATCTGTGGGAATATAGGCTCTGATAGACACCCAAATGAGAGTGCAAAGAAAAGTTTATAGATTAGGCTACACCTTACTTGATAAAACACGCAAGTGTAGCTGATGAGAAATGCCAGATCGATCAAACAGACGTACTGCGACGGAGTGATCGATGCCAATACTGAAATCTGGATTGCAGTGTGGCTGGTGTGTACATACATCATGCAATTTAATAACAGCAAATCAAATATTCACTACATTTTTTAAATTAACTGTTTGATTTTGCACAATATTTACCCAAAATGTGCCATATATTATATTATCCATATATCATTCAACGTTGATAATCCCAAAATGGTCAACAATGGCCAATATATTGCTCTGATTTTTATGCATTGTTTTCTCGCCCAATTTTATAAGTCACTATTCATTAGTGTAGCATTTTGTCAATTGCTGAACATAAATGAGCTCTGCTCACTTTAAGAGCTTATGTCTGTTCATAATCTTGGCTTGCGGTCGCTATCACATTATTGCTTTGCAGGAAATGGATTCGGAGGGAATGATTAAATAAACCACATTTCTCCGGTTTTGTCTGCTTTGACCTCATCTTGAAAACCAGGAGCGTGATTAGACCACTCCCAACAACAACAACAACAACAGCAAAAGTTTATTTCCTGCAAGGAATACAAAACCAGTATGCCAAACCTCTCAAATCCACAGAAACGGTCATGCATACTTATCACTTTCATGAAAAGGGAGGTATTGCAATTCGGACATTAAAGGGTTAGTTCACCCAAATATGAAAATTCTGTCATTAATTACTCACCCTCATGTCGTTTCAAACCCGTAAAGTACAGTTTCGTTTCATTCTTCAGGACAGCAATACATTGAAGGATATTGTGATGGAATCTGAGAGCTGTCTGACCCTGCATAGACAGACACCACAAACGAAAGTGTTCCCACAAGGTCAGAAACGGTAAGCAAGATATCTGTAAATAGTGCACTTTAGCATCAGGGGTTCATCCGCAGTTATACAAAGCTACGAGAATACTTTTTGTGCGCGAAAGAAAAAAATAACGACTTTATTCAACAATTCGTCTCCTCCGCATCACCCTGTAGCGCCATTTTGGAGAATATCCGCTGGACGTAAACAGCGTATGTGTTTGTCACACGGATACGGCTGTTCCCGTTCAGATTCAAACACAAACGAGCCCGTAAAAAACAGACTTCGGTGTGACGTTCTGGTACTGGGGAACAGCTACAGTTATGTGTTGCTGTCTATGCAAGAGTCCAGTCAGCCAGCTCTCAGATTCCATCACAAATCTAATTTGTGTCCTGAAGTGAACGGAAGGTCTTACGGAGGTTTGGACAGCACGAAAGTAGGGAGGGTGAGTAATTGATGACAGCATTTTCATTTTGGGTGAACTAACCCTTTTATAAGTGCATTGGTTCAATGTCATTTTTGTTGTGAAATTTTTGCGTAGAATACTTAAAGTGAAGTGAAACATAGTGTGTTGTCTTATTGCTGGGTCATTTAATTTTGTCTAATTGGTGGACTATCTCACCATTGATATTGGGCAAAATAAAAACTCTAACAATGGTTGTCCTATAAAGCTAAATTGATCCAAATTTCCCAATATCTAACCATTGTTCATAATTTCCAGAAAATGGAAATGACTGAGCGATCAAGTTGTCAAGCTCCAGAGGAGCCTCTTGAACATTTGTATTAGTACTTTCAGTATTGCCCACACACACCCACACACACACACCACACACACACACACACACACACACACACACATATATATATATATATTATATATAAGAGGTGAATTTTCATCTTTCTCTGCTATATTGACTCCAATTTCCCGATGAGCCATACATTTTGTCATTTATATTTAGACCATGATCTTGGCATGCTTTCTTAGCAAAGCAGGTTCTGAGGTTGAAAAATAAATGTTTACATCCATCTGCAGTACTGAGACAGAGACCTTTAGTTCTTTGCTGTTCAGTGGTGCACAGGCACCATAAATTATTGCCTTGGATTAAGAGTGCATTAAGAGACGAGATCCTATCTGTGGTTCATTTCAAGACCCGCACGGTCTCTCGGTCTATTCACCAAACCCTCTCTGCCTGTTTGAGTGTTTATTTGTGGCTCAGATGCATTAGTGCTCAGCCGACGTAGTGCTCATGGCTTTCACAGTGCAAGTTCTTTGAAAAAAGAAATAGGAGGTGCCGCTCTACCTGAAAACGTGCCCATGTAGTTTAGATAAAGAGCCCAACAGAGTGCTGCTTTTTCTTCTCAAATGCCAACCAGCTCAAAAGCTCTAGATAATAGAGCCATGGCTGTGTATTTGACAGTGCGATAGATGTGAAATCTCAGCGTCCTTCAAAAATTAGGCAGTGATGAGATTGCTGTTTTGTATGCCTTTGTGAAAAAGCTTTCTCTTGATGCTTCTAGGTGCAGAAAAGCAAGAGAAAGAGGTAGAGAGCTCAGAAAGCAGTCACCGTTCCCTTTGCAGCTCGATGGCTTTTTGATAATGGCTCAGGTTTATCGGTCACATCGTGAAGTGACTCCTTCGTGACATGATCCATTGATTTTGTGCTCTGAAGGGCCTATTATATGCTGACCTGGAGAAGTGTGCATCCATTGACACAAGCCTTATTATACCAGCCAAGGTCCGTATAATACAGTAAAATGTGGTTATGTCTCTTTCCAGGGGCTTTTTGCATCCCGGTCTATATGCCCTATATATTGACGGGCAGGTGGATGCTGGGCCGTGGACTCTGCAAGCTGTGGCTTGTGATGGACTACTTATTGTGCACGGCTTCCGTCTTCAATATCGTCTTAATCAGCTACGATCGCTTCCTGTCCGTTACCCGAGCTGTAAGTATCAACATCCAATTAGCCTACGAAAAGTAATAGTCAGTAAATGTCAGTCCAAACCTGCATGTTATTTTTTTTTCAGTGGAGCACAAAAGGAGGAATGTTACTGCACTGGCTACTGCTTTCCAGAAATTGAAAGTGAATGGGGATCTGTCGGGTTGTCGAGCTGCAGACTTTAGATTAGATTGAACTATTTTTATCAGGACTCTTCAGTATTGCATTAAATATATTAACGGTTGACATTTTTATTGCTTCGTCCACCACACTGGGTTTATGTTTTCTAAACGCAGTGCATTCTGGCCTATCTGTTCTTCCAAAGACAACACCGTAGTAATTTTTCATCAAAATGTAAGAACTTGTTCGAACATTTGAGCTGACGTCATAAACCAAACTCTGCTCTCCAACCACCGACTTTATAGAAACATTTCTCAATCCTGATAGATTAAGTCTTGTCCCATTTTTTGTGAGTTTTGTAAACATCTCATTTGTATCCAAGAGAAATTTGCAGTGCATCATCTGAGACACAAAGCAAAACTTGTGAGTAATTGCAATATTCAGTTTTATTTTTTTTTGGTCCATAATGTTGGAAACGTTTTATTGTTCTTCAAATACTCCAATTGTTGTCTCACACAAACGCATGCAAACCAAGTTTTCGCTTGGTGCCTCAGATGATGCACTGCAAATTACCCTTTGTCTGAAACAAATAAGTTGTTCACAAAACCCACAAGACGCTGAAGACAATCAGACAATCAGTGTTATTGCAATCAGATGAATAATAAGCGAATGACTTGCTGCCCCGGTGACAGATCTGAGATAAGAGCGGCCCACCAGACGGATGAAGCCCGTATCCTCTGTGGATCCAGCGTTCAACTGCTCTATGGTTATGAATTCTTCAGTGCAATTTACTGCAAATATCCACTATGTTAGTCATGGACAGCATCATCCATTTATATTCATACTTCAACCTTAAGACAGCGGGTTATTAAAAATCCAAACTTTTACCAATTGAGCTGCCTTGCTGTCTACATCTGAACTGAAATGAACCTCATAAATGACCAATTTGGAATGTTTTAGTGTATATAGACTCTTCAAAATAGAGGTTACACAGGGAGGTTTTCACAGCAATGCCATAGAAGATCCACTTTAGGTTCTCCAAAGAACCTTTCAGTGAACAGTTCTTAAAAGCACAAATTTTAGTAGAGTAAAGAACAATTGAATCATCTAAAGAGTCTTTTGTGGAATGGAACATTGACATTGATGTTAAAGGTTCTTCATGGAAACATTGACAGCAATAAAGAGCCTTTGTTTTTAAGAGTGTAAGAGTTTTAAGAGTATAATTATGCTTCCTGCCTTTTAGAACAGCTTTTGCATCAGAAGTGCACGTACAATGCCTTAAAATACTTGGGTAGCTCACTAGAAGATGGGTTTTCTTTGTAACGAATGTAAAAAGAACAGGAAGTACTTTTTGGTCCTATTTTGCTCTGCACCACTGTATTGTTGCACAAGTGTTTTTTTAAGTTTCCATCTCTAGTCATTATAGTCTGGCTTGATTGAATTCAGGTTTAAGACTGGCACGCTACAGACAGCTATTCTGTGCTTCTATCTCTCTCAGTGACGTGACATGTGGCATGTGGCACCATACTTGGAATTAGTGCTCTGCATTTAACCCATCCAAAGAACACACACCCGGAGCAGTGGGCAGCCATTTTTGCTGCGGCGCCCAGGGAGCAGTTGGGGGTTCAGTGCCTTGCTCAAGGGCACCTCAGTCGTGGTATTGAAGGTGGAAGAGAGCACTGTACATTCACTCCCACCCACCTACAATCCCTGCCGGTACCTTTGGGTTATGAGGCCGACTCTCTAACCATTAGGCCACGACTTCCCCGTTACGCTTCAGATATCAGACACAAGCAGTTATATACCTCATATATAGCATTGGCAAGTTGTTATAGTGTATCGGTTTGTTTGAGGTTGTCCAAGTTTAATGCTGTCACTCTAATCAAGATTTATTCATTCAAATCCCTTGTTTTTGAGCAAGATAAATACGGCTCTGATTAAATTTTATCATCTGAAAGATATATATTGTAAAAATACCGGGCACTTGAATTGCTTTTATGTAGTTGTCTTTTGTGGTTAACAAAAGGAGTAGCTGCCCATCGATTAACTACTTTAAATCATGAGTTGCGTGTACAGTTTTAAAGTAGCTGGATCTGAAGTGGCTGTCAGCTTTAAAAACCACGTGGCTGCACACCAGCTCTTCTGGTGAAATCATAAAAGAAAGGAAGGGGAAGGAAGTTCAATATTTTTTCCATTCAGTGTGTGCATTTATCTCCATTGCAAACAACGAAACGATGTCGAATTTGGGTTCTTAAGGTCCTTAAATAACCGCTCCTCACATTCACAGAAACTGTTGAGCAAAATGAGCTCAGAAAACATGGGAACGATGCCCTACTGTGAAAAACCATTGTGGTGAGCGGAAAATGACGACGTTGAAGCCCATTTCTCAGCCCTTATTTCAAGTGGCTTTTGACATTCCAGAACAGAATTTTCCTGCTGAGAAAATAGTATCAAAATCGTTAAGAAACATTATGTGCTCCAATATCAAATTTACGAGAACCTGCAGATGTGCTGAAAGGTAATTTAGCTGCTTGTGACTGAATATCTGAAGCGTAACTTTTAATAGATTATGCAATTGCATCTCAGCAGTTTATTACGTGGCTTCATGCATAATGCATTAAAATGTAATGCAATGAAGTACTCATTGTTTAATGTCTTTACTTCCTGTTGACAGCATGTCTATGCGCTTTATCTGTGATTGCTTTTGAAAGAGTAACGATCCATCATAAATGACAAAGTAAAATGCTTTTCAAATGACATTTCAAAAAGACTTGTCAGTAATTGAAAGTAACAGTTTATGTGGTAGTATCAGTGGCATTTGACAAACATGTCTGACTTCATTTGGCTTTAATTATTCTCCTTGGAGGTGAATTATTTCACTCTGAGAGGGTTCTTTTCTTAATAAGTGTGTTCTACAGTAGAAGGCACAGGCGGTGGGTTTTTCCATGCCAAGAGTATGTACTGCATGGGGATTTTCATAACAACAATCCCCAATCCTAATTTTGTTATCTACACCTCTACGTCAACACATATATGTATTCTCAAAAGTACTATTATAGGTAGAATATTTTTGTGCATATTTGTAGGTGAATCTGTCTATTTCACTACAAAACAAACAATTATTGTTAATAATTAAATGGTTACGTGTAAAATATAATATAAAACCAATTTTTAGAACGTTATGATTTTTAAGTGACATTTTCATGACAATTGAACATTGCTTCAAATGTTTGTTATTATAATGCAAAATGTATTGTCTTTACTGTAATGTGAATTATTAATATTTAAATATAAAGTATTTATACATTATGGTAGTATGTTCTGTATTACAATAATCCAAAGTCAAA
This sequence comes from Sinocyclocheilus anophthalmus, assembly GCA_018155175.1. NCBI lineage: Eukaryota > Metazoa > Chordata > Actinopteri > Cypriniformes > Cyprinidae > Sinocyclocheilus > Sinocyclocheilus anophthalmus. Next base: position 689,661 of record JADLZN010010661.1, on the reverse strand, counting down.
CAATGATGGGAAATGTGTTTAAACAACATCTAAATGATTATTTGAATCTGAAGTAGGCAAATATAATTGTGGTAACACTTTACTTAAAGCCTTTATTTATAACGCATTGTAAAAGTATTTTTAGTGCATCAAATATGTCTTGTGATGCACCTTTTAAGATATTGTATGTCCTCATTTACACATTTACAACACATTATAATACACCTTTAGAAAATATATATATCATTAAAACCAATTTCAGATGTAACAAGGAATTTGCTAATATTATTATGCATTTCAGCATTGATTACACTTATGAAAAAATATAATGCATTTTAATGCACATTATACATACCTCTATAATGAATTATACATAAAGGCTCTAAGTAAAGTGTTATCATAATTTCTTACATTCTGTTGATTTGGGGGTGAAATATAATCTGGACAAATGTGTTTGTTTTTTCAAAAGCTTCGCCGCTATAAAAATGCTATAGTACTTGTTGAGTGGGCGGCACATCAAAACTGAAATGGGCATCATGTCAACAAAACTTATTTACTAGCTCCAGTTCCCCAGAATCCAGTTCAAGGTCGTTAAACGCTGTGATGTTTGTCTTTAGGTATGTTACCGTCATGCTCCTCACGCTCCCTAAAGACTATTATTTGTCGTAACTTCAGGGCTGAAATGGCATTAGTTCATAACAAGAAAACACCCTTGAGGGCTCCTGTCTTTTACGAATAGATGATTCCTTTCTCTGGTTGTCATCTTTCCAATTGTCATTTTTAAATTACTGAAATGAAAAGTGTTTTCGGGTTAGACTTTAGAGAGCGAGGTGCGATGGCGAAGACTGTCCGTCAGCGGAGACAATTATGCTTGTCAATTATACACTATATTGCAGAAGATTTACAGTTCATTTCAAAGGCCTCTAAATTATCAACATGATTGAAACTTTGAAAAACATGATTGATAGTTTATACTTTTTTAGCAAGTAAAAGGTCTTTTAGTATAATTGTACAAACGTTCACCCTTCAGCTAGTGCTTTTCTTGCTGTGAAATCTTCACTGATTTAAGTAACCGCAAGAATAACTTTTATTGGTAAGTAAATGTCAAGATGACAGTTACTGCGACGGAAGCAGCTTCACTGGGATATCACAGGACATCAATTTTTTAGACAAATTGGTTTGTCTCTCAATCATCATTGTCTTGAATTGCATTATAAGTTTTGATCATAAAATTCAGCATTTAAATATCATCCTACTAAGATATATTATGACAACTGATATTCATATAATTTTATGTAAGTATCTGCTATACTGCTATAAAGATTTGACTTATTTACATTACAAGCTTTCAGAATCTCATCTATCAGCATCTGCACCAAATTGCAGAAAAGCAGAAAGTTGTCATGACCGTTGGGGAGCAGGTTTTGCTCAGTTTGGGCCTCTGAATAAAATTTAACTGTTTTTTTCCTCCATATTCTCTATACTATACGAGCCTATCAAATATGATACTCAACAAAAACATGCATGCGATTTTTAAAAATATTTCGTCTGAAGGTTCTGTGAACTGTTCCATTTCAAAAATGTGATTTTTCTGACTATTCTTTCATATAGGATTTACAAGGTTATAAATCTCAGACTACTTGTGTAAATCCTCCTATTTCCCGTTCTCTTTTTATGAAGGCCGTAGACAGAAAAGCAGATTGCTAGGTTTTGAAACAGAGCCACAGGAAGTTGTTGCTACAGACACAATTTGAACAGAGTAGGAAAAAACGGTATTCATGGTGTAAAGTGGTTTAGTCACTCGTCTTGATCTTTTATTAAATGTGAATTGTAATTTCACGTCATCAGACTAATCAGACACACTGATTAACTCATAATAGCCACATTAATCGAATTGGTCAAAATCATTAGCCCACAGTAAAACCGATCAGTTCTGCAGTACAGAGATTCGTTCTTTTTCCTCGCTGTGCTCAGAATCCTAGGCTGTGAATTGAATAAATCATGAAGAAGAAGAAGAGGCAGTCACACTGTGCATAGACATTATTGAGCGCGATAGCTGCCAGGGATCACTCCAGTGCCAATTTATGACTATTTTATGTTTCTCTCTGGTTTGACTTTAATCTTTCGTCTTGTTCCATAGGTGAGGTACCGGGCCCAGCAGGGCGTCACTCGTCTGGCAGTGGTCAAGATGTTGGCGGTGTGGGTTTTGGCATTCCTTCTCTACGGACCAGCCATCATCTTCTGGGAACTGATGGTTGGAGAAAGCATCGTTCCGGAGGACGAATGTTTCGCCGAGTTCTACTGCACCTGGTATTTCCTGCTGTCCGCGTCTACCTTCGAGTTCTTCTCACCGTTCATCTCCGTGACCTTCTTCAACTTCAGCATCTATCTCAACATCCAGCGCCGGAACCGGAGTCGCTTGGCGCATGTGGAGGCCGAGAAGGAGGACGGCTGGAGGGTCATAGATGGACAGAACTCATCTGTCTTCTTCGTCAAGACGCGCAAGGTGTCCTCAAGTGGGCCGCCGGCCATTTCGGACGTGATCAAAGACGACGAAGAGGTTTCGCCGTCGTCCAGCGGCGATCCCAGCAGCGCCCACTCCGTGTCTTTGACAATGAAGACCACCGTTAAAAAGCAAGGGTTGCTGAGCGGTTGGGTACGGACGCGCATTATACGAGCGCAGGAAGCATCAAATCCATGCGCCCCTTGCAGAAGCGGAGGACACCTTGCGCGTCTCTCGAGAGATAAGAAGATTGCCAAGTCCTTGGCAGTCATAGTGTGTGTTTTTGGGGTGTGTTGGGCACCGTACACTCTCCTTATGATCATACGGGCGGCCTGCAGTGGTAGCTGTGTGGAACATCATTGGTACGAAGTCACTTTTTGGCTCCTTTGGCTCAACTCGGCCATCAACCCTTTCCTCTACCCGCTTTGCCATAGCAGCTTTCGCCGGGCCTTCGCCAAGATTTTGTGCCCTAAGCGGCAGTCTGTTCGACCACACGAGGAAAGCCCCTCCTGCCAGTGACAATCTGACGGCAACAGAAGGGATTTAACACTTTCACACTAAATATTGAAGGATGAAATAAAAGCACCAAGGCAAGAAATCGAAAAATTTCCACCCAAGCATATTCCGCAATGGAAATCCGTGCCATTTCTTGATGGAGTAGCATGTTTTGTTCTTCTTTGATGAAACTTCCTGACATAAGATTCTTTATGAAGAACTGCATAAACCATTGACCTTTAATCGATGGATATAAACAGTGCAACTAACAGTGCTGTTGTTATTTGTATCTCTTGTCTTGCAGTAACATAGGACCAGAGTTGTTTCACTCTTGCTAGCTAATGTAAGTTGCATGTTTTGGGACATCTGTGGTGAAAAGTGATGCAGCTTGTGTTCAGAACATATTCAGTTGACAGTTTCGGCCATATCAACTTTATTTATTGTCTGGTGTATATTCCACTCCATTGACTCACACGGTTCAGCAGAGAAGAGGTGATCTATGGGAGACGGCATTACGACTCAAATGAGAAAAGAAAAATATAAGGTGTGTTCTACCATTAGACACATGAGCTTCAGAGAGACCTATATCACCTGCTATGGACAAGATTGAAACTAATAATGTTTTTGAATGGAATTTTTGTGAAATGTGTATTAAGTTAGTGATATAAGACTTTACAATAATCAAATGAATACATTTTAAAGGGATAACTCACTTGAATTTTTAATTTCTGTCATTTGAAGATATTTGCAGATTGTCCATTGTATTTTTCTCGTCTTTAATTCTCATTTTTATAAGCTGAAAATCTTGAAAATGTCAATCAATTCTTATATGAAAGAATTGGAATGTAGCAACGGTGTCATGTGGACAATTTTATGGTGCTTTTTTTTTTGTCATTTATGGTGATCAGCCCTGATCCCTTTTATTAAAAAAGAGCTCTCTGGTCTTCTTTTTGTGTTTCACGGAGGACATAGTGTCACACAGTTTTGAAAGGACTTAAGAATGAGCAAATAATGACATTTTTTTTTCTTGACTAGATTCATGGTTACAGTGTCATTGTCAACAATGATTAAATCATCAAAATTGCTTTTTTTCCACAAGTATAACTGTATAACTTAGAATGTTTTAAAACTTGTTTACAATAATTTCAATGTTTTTTTTTTGGTGGGTTTTTAAATTGTAAATCCTTATTTAACAACTACACAGAAATGCACTTTCTTGTTTTGTGCATGCCAAGTTTTCATCTTGGACCATTCAGCCTGTGCATTCAATTTCAAAGTTGTCAAGAGACTTTATTTTGTTTCTCAAGAGAAATTATGTTCTTTATGGATTTAACCAAGTTATCCAACTGAGGCCAATTTCGTATTTGTAGATACGAGTCAGTGCCTCCCAAGTTCTTTGAGATTAATTTTACTAAATTTGTTTATATCACAGAGGGCAACATGGATAATCTCCCAAAGGCTCTAGAAAAACTTCAACAAGGTCCAAAGGCAAGGGTTTGGTTTCCCTCAGAACAGGCAATACGATGATCTTTCATTTGATATTCAACCATATTTGGTCAATAATTATTGTCTAAATTAAAAAGCCACAAAACACCTAGCAATCACAGTAATATTTTGCATACACCTCTAAAAATCAGGTCTTATCCCTGGAGCAGTCGCTACGCTTCTGCGGCTCTGGTCTGCTTTTTGCTTCAGTGAATTAGTAAATGGCTTTTTTTCCAAATGGCTTTGAGAGCACTCCATTTATCTGTGCAGTTTGGAGCACAAGTTAATTAAATCCCAATGACAAGCATCCTCATCAGATCCTTGAATTTGAAAATCTAGAATCTATTAACCAGGTGATGCTGTTGCACTATATGGTGTCTATGTAAAGTGAACGAGGTCACAGACGTGGCTGTTTACATGATCAATGGTTGGAGCATTTAGAGAGCAGCGTTTGAAGTGACTTCTTTGATAGCTCAAGAAAAGATGTGGTTTAATGTATCTCTCTTGCATGTTCCTTTTGTAGTCGTGCAGGAAATAGAAAAGCAGAAAATTGTCATGACAGTTGGGGAGCGGGAATGTTGGTTTTAGATTATTAGGCATTGTGCATATGCACACTATTCTTCAACAACTATCAAAGGAAACAGCTGGGAACAAGTCACACCACTATCGAATAAGATCAGCATGCACCTTCCCTCTGAGCATCCCATTGCCTACGGATGATAACCTCCCACATAAATGTGTGGATGTCAGGCTGTCCTGAATTTACGCTGATAGAATAAGAAGCACAGAAATTCCTCTGAAGATGTTCCACTGAATTGCGGAAGTCTGACTGACTCAAGCTGTCAGCAAGAACCAAGCTTAAGGGTTTAACCTTACAATGCAATGTTGGGGACAAGTTTGATTAGGGGCTTTTATCATAATTTTCTGTATGATTAACGCCTTCACAACTATAAGAAGGCAGTTTACCCCACTGAAAAGACCAGCTTAGACCACCGTTCCTTTGGGGTTCAGGCTGGTTTATGATAGTTTGGGGTTGGAACAACTGGTTCAACCATGTTGATCACCTGTAAAACTTGGCTGTTAAAACATATCTACCAGCATGGTCTTTCTGATAAAGCTGATTGACTGATGGTAGTTTTGTTGGCTATGCTAGTTCTGGCAAATGCTAATTCCAGCAAAACAGTCACCAGACAGAAGTAGATTAGATAAAATTATCCCATCTCTGGTTTGGTGGTTGGATGTACTTGATCATGCATTGGATTTTATCAAGTTTTTGACCATGATTTGCTGTCTTTACTGTGGTAAAATTTAACTTTAACCTTTAAAATCACCTGCAAAACTTAGCTGGTAAAACTTGCCTAACAGCACATTTTTTTTGGATAAACCTGGTTGACCATTTAAGTCTTGCTGGTTATTCTAGTTAAGTATGGTGGTATGTTTTTGTGGGTGATGTGTTCCGGCAAAACAGGCACCAGACAGAAGTACTTTAGTTAAAATGATCCCATCTGGTAGCTGTTACAACTTGGTAAGGTAAGCATCTTGGTTAGGGTGACCATACGTGCCATTTTTCCCGGACGCGTCCTGGCCAGGATTTCTATATTGCCTAAAATATCTAGGTTTAGGCTTTGTTTGCGTGTGCAGACCGATCGGTGTATGACATCAAAATACCATACAGACGGTTCCTTATGCTTTCAAAATGCTCTCGAGGTACTTTGATGTCAAACACTGATTGATACTGAGAGCCGCTGCTTTTAAGTCGATCACACATCCTATGTACGCGTAATTGCATCACTTTGACCGTAGATCCCACCTTCTCACACACACCATGATTGGTCCATTATGTACAATGCCTGCATGTTATTGGTCAAACTACTTTTCAATCATTACCTTCAGCAAAGCATGAAAACAACAAGAAAACAAAGCCAAAACAAATCCTGGCAAGGACGCGTCCAGGGAAAATGGCACGTATGGTCACCCTAATCTTGGTGGTAGGTTTTTGTGGATAACTTGTGTAGAGGAATACTTGTGCACACAGTCACCACACGGAAGTAGACTTGATGGGGCTTAGGGGGTACATAGCTCAAGACAGGTTGGGAAACACTGGGCTAGATGCCCTTCCTCAGATTACTAATATTTAAATTCTTGGTCCCTGGGCTTCCACAATCTCAAAGATTGTAACACCTAATTACCAGCAGCACCGGCGACTCCGGGATTATGACCCAGATTTTGTGAGACCTTTGCAGTGAATGTCACAGGCTTTCACCCCATTGTTCACCTTCCGGCACAGCAGGCACCACAACAGTCATTAAGGCTAAAAGACAGCGGCATGATAAAGTCAAAGGCATGATAAGGCAGTAAAGGACACTGTTTGCGCCAATTTAAAATCATACAAGCACAACAAACTCGATGGGGAGAAGCTGTCCTGCATTGAAACCTGCTGTGCTTAATGTGCCATCATGTTCATACCATTACTTTATGCATTGTATTTTGCCAAGATTAATATGTTTTTGACCATGATTGTTTTTTATCTTGCATTAAAGCTCCTGAGCAGAAATTAGTATTAGTTTGGTGCCAGTTTGATTTTCTTCTGTCATGCAGCATTTGCTGTTTTCTGTGGTAAAATGCAAGTTTGATTAGATTCATGATGGACAATTGATTCTTGCAAGTCCACATTTTTCAATTTCATCCCCCGAAAAACCCATTTAAGGAGTGTTGTTGTTGTCAATGTGTAGCCATATTCCCCATCGAGAGAATTGATTTTTAAGTTAAGCTCCAAAAATGACAAAAAATAAAGGAACCATAGAAGTGCTCCAGATGACGTTCACTATATTCTCAGTCTTCTGAAGCCATACTACATCTTTATGGCAGTGCACTGATATAGTATTTTGAATGTACTCTAACACAAAAGATATGGAATGACATGAAGGTAAGTAAATGTCAGAATTCTTGTTTGTCCCATGGGACTGTCACTATGATTAGTATGCTGTGCATAAAGACATCTACTAAATGACTGTTGGCTTACAACTGTTAAAATATTATTTATACTTTTATTTATGCTTATGAATGATGGTAACTTAAAAACGCACCAGATCGTCTACACATCCAACCACCCTCCCACACACACTCTGCTGCAACAAATAAGAAAGAAAGAAACAGACTTTCTTTAGACAGATGGACGGTTAATTTGTTCCAGGACTCTTTTGTTCTCTATTAGCTGAAGGTTAATCTTGTTGAAAGGTAGGAATATTTTAGCTGTTGTGAATCAATGCTTGTAAGTCATTTGAGGTGAAGTACCACCCTTTGATCAAATCAGGACAACTAAATTCCCTTAAATTTTTCAGCATTGACATTTTTTGTGTAAGCTTAAAGCTGATGCAACTTTTAGTGTCAAAATACTCTCTTGTAATCTTAATATGCAGAGACAGCTATAAGTAAGCCTTTTGTAGGTGGATTTGCTCTGAAGTGTGGCTCTATCAAACCATTGCTCTTTTGCATCAATGTTTGGGGGATGAGAATGTGCTTGTCCAAACAATGATAAACAGGGGGAGCACTGTCTGAAAACAGTCATTATTTATGCATTATTTTCAGGTTTATCTTCACATCCTCTGGGTCCGTATGTAATTAGACTTTTAAAAGACCTAAACAAGTGTAGAAAAAAGTGTGCTATCCGAACATGTTTTATAAAAATAGCTAGAAACATTTGTGAACTGCTTTTAGGATGTTGCTGCAATGTACAAGCAAAATCTGTAAAACTAAATTCACAGTTCGTTTACTTCATCATTAAGACTTGAAGCCTGTCTGACTTGACTTGGCTTGGCCTGATATAAACTCTATAACTTTCACTGTCACACAGATTCGGTCTAGAGAGCTTTTCTCTCTCAAGGTTGAAAAACTTGTGGCTTCACTCATGCCTACAAGGTGAAAACGGGACGAGGTCGGATTTAATGTGCACTGGAGTGGAACGTGGTTAAGGGCCATGCCAGGGAATACAAGGGAAATGAAGGAAATATGAATCTAGGTTACAGGGATTTATTTAAGATTTCTTAGCACAGCAGGTAGTTCCAAGGACATGTATCTGGATGTTGTGATAGCAGGTGAAAAAGGTTAGCATACTGTTATGTTGTGTGTACACGCCGAACTTTCTCAATAGGAGAACAGTCCACAGTGACAATGGCACGATTCGCCCCATGCTCTGGAGTCCAGTTATTTTTAGCACCGTGCTGCTGCAGTGAATTTTAAAATGGCTTTGGCTGGAAACTGTGCAAATGGTTGAACAACCAAAGCATTTTTATTCATGGTCCTAAATTAATTCCCAGTCCTCTTTTCTGAGATGATCGGATACCAATTTTAAGTTCATATTTAGATTTAGAAGAAATTAGTTTTAAGATATAGACTGCCTGAAGAAATTGGACCTTTGGGACCAAAATGCAATCTGTGAGAGTGCAAAGCTCTTCTCAGGATATCTGAAAGCCAACTGCATAAAAAATGGCATGAATGTGTGAAAAATACCTATTAGATGACCTTTATTGAGGAAAGAGATAATTAACAGTAACTTGTCAATAGCACTGAAGGTTAGAGAGCACCGGATGAAATGGGAGAGGGCAAAATAATGAATGGGACTGTGAAGGAGTGTATCGCTGTGTTGTTCTGTTGGTAAACAGCAGGTGAAAGACGCCCCATTCTCACTCGCAGTAGGGGTGCTGTCAAGTTGGTGGGTGGGCGTTCAAACTGGACATTTGTAGGAATGTGACAAAGACACAACACAATAGCATTCGGCTGGACTTTCAATGCAATTTGCAGCAAGACACTGGCAGTCAACAAAAAGGCTGTGATGTTCTTTCGCTTCAGCTGGCATTAACAAGTTGAACTTTTAAGAATTGTTCACTGAAATGTTCTTTGGGGAACCAAAAATGGTTGAATATTGAATCACTGCGAAAGCCCTCTTTTGAAGCCTGAGTGTAGGATGCTACAATGGGACTACAATGGCGTTTGGACACGGTACCACAACACAGGGATGTAACAATTGACCGCGGGTCGGTCGAAAATCAATTAAAATATGTGACGGTTCAAATCGGTTGAGATGCCAAACAAATCGCGATACAATTGGAGTAGGAGTTTATATGAATGTATTTCTGAGGGGAACTGACTATCTTTCGATGGTATTTATTCTTTTCCTCTTGCCTCTGTATAACGCATATTAAAAGTTTATAAGCGCAGCGCTGCTTTGTTTACAGCGGTAACCAAGGAAACACTGTATCATTGCTGTTCATAACTGCTGCTTTGTTTACAGCGGTAACCAAGGAAACACTGTATCATTGCTGTTCATAACTGCTGCTTTGTTTACAGCTGTAACCAAGGAAACACTGTATCATTGCTGTTCATAAGTGCAGCTGCTTTGTTTACAGCGGTAACAAGGAAACACTGTATCAGTGTGGTCATAACGGCTGCTTGTTTACAGCGGTAACCAAGGAAAAACTGTATCATTGCTGTTCATAAGTGCAGCTCTGCTTTGTTTACGGCGGTAACCAAGGAAACACTGTATCCTTGCTGTTCATAAGCGCAGCGCTGCTATGTTTACAGCGGTAACCAAGGAAACAATGTATCATTGCTGTTCATAACTGCTGCTTTGTTTACAGCGGTAACCAAGGAAACACTGTATCATTGCTGTTCATAAGCAAGGCCGCTGCTTTGTTTACAGCGGTAACCAAAGAAACACAGTATCATTGCTGTTCTTAAAGCAGCTCTGCTTTGTTTACAGCGGTAACCAAGGAAACACAGTATCATTGCTGTTCATAAAGCAGCTCTGCTTTGTTTACAGCGGTAAACAAGGAAACACTGTATCATTGCTGTTCATAACTGCTGCTTTGTTACAGGGTCACCAAGGAAACACGTATCATTGTGGGCATAAGCGCTGCTTTGTTTTTTTTTTTTTTTAACTTTAGCGGTACAAGGAACAACTGATATCATTGCTGTTCATAAGCGCACCTCTGCTTTGTTACAGCGGTAACCAAGGAAAGACTGTATCATTGCTGTTCATAAGTGCGGCTCTGCTTTGTTTACAGCGGTAAACAAGGAAACACTGTATCATTGCTGTTCAAAACTGCTGCTTTGTTTACAGCGGTAACCAGGGAAACACTGTATCATTGCTGTTCATAGTGCAGCTCTGCTTTGTTTACAGCGGTAACAAAGGAAACACTGTATCATTGCTGTTCAAAACTGCTGCTTTGTTTACAGCGGTAACCAAAAAACCGCTGTATCGCTGCTGTTCCATAAGCTGCTGGTTTACAGCGGCAACAAGGAAACACTGTATCATTGCTGTTCATAACTGCTGCTTTGTTTACAGCGGTAACCAAGGAAACGATGTATCATTGCTGTTCTTAAGCGTAGCTCTGCTTTGTTTACAGTGGTAACTAAGGAAACACTGTATCATTGCTGTTCGTAAGTGGCGCTGCTTTGTTTACAGCGGTAACAAAGGAAACACTGTATCATTGCTGTTCATAACCGCAGCGCTGCTTTGTTTACAGCGGTAAACAAGGAAACCCTGTACCATGCTGTTTCATAAGAGCTGGTTTTTTTTTTCTCTTTTTTTTTTTTTTTTTTTTTTTTTTTTTTTTTTTTCTCCCCTTTTTCCCTTTTTTTTTTTTCTTTTTTTTTTTTTTTTTTTTTTTTTTTTTTTTTTTTTTTTTTTCCTTTTTCCTTCTTTACAGCGGTAACCAAAGGAAAACTGTATCATTGCTGTTCATAAGCGCTTCTTTGTTTACAGCGGTAACCAAGGAAACATTGTATCATTGCTGTTCATAACTGCTGTTTTGTTTACAGCTGTAACCAAGGAAACATTGTATCATTGCTGTTCATAACTGCTGTTTTGTTTACAGCGGCAACCAAGGAAACACTATCATTGCTGTTCACAAGTGCAGTGCTGCTTTGTTTACAGCGGCAACCAAGGAAACACTGTATCATTGCTGTTCATTAGTGCAGCGCTGCTTTGTTTACAGCGGAACCAAGGAAACACTGTATCATTGCTGTTCATAGCTGTGTCTTGTTCCGCGGTAACCGAGGAAACACTGTACCATTGCTGTTCATAAGCGCTGCTTTGTTTACAGCGGTAACCAAGGAAACACTGTATCATTGCTGTTAATAAGCGCAGCGCTGCTTTGTTTACAACGGTAACCAAGGAAACACTGTATCATTGCTGTTCATAACTGCTGCTTTGTTTACAGCGGCAACCAAGGAAACACTGTATCATTGCTGTCCATAAGCGCTTCTTAGGGTGACAGGCGGCAACCAAGGAACGCTGTATCATTGCTGTTCATAAGTGCTGCTTTGTTTACAGCGGTAACTAAGGAAGCACTGTATCATTGCTGTTCATAACTGCTGCTTTGTTTACAGCTGTAACCAAGGAAACACTATCATTGCTGTTCATAATCTGCTTTGTTTACAGCGGCACAAGAAACACTATCATTGCTGTTCATAAGTGCTGCTTTGTTTACAGCGGTAACCGAAGAAACACTGTATCATTGCTGTTCATAACTGCTGCTTTGTTTACAGCGGTAACCAATGAAACACTGTATCATTGCTGTTCATAGCGGCTTTGCTTTGTTTACAGCGGTAACCAAGGTAACACTGTATCATTGCTGTTCATAAGATTAGCTCTGCTTTGTTTACAGCGGTAACAAAGGAAACACTGTATCATTGCTGTTCAAGCTGCTTTGTTTACAGCGGTAACCAAGGAAACACTGTACCATTGCTGTTCATAAGCGCTGCTTTGTTTACAGCGGAAACCAAGAAACACTGTATCACTGCTGTTCATAAGCAGCACTGCTTTGTTTACAGCGGTAACCAAGGAAACACTGTATCATTGCTGTTCATAACTGCTGTTTTGTTTACAGCTGTAACCAAGGAAACATTGTATCATTGCTGTTCATAACTGCTGTTTTGTTTACAGCGGAAACCAAGGAAACACTATCATTGCTGTTCATAACGGCTCTGCTTTGTTTACAGCGGTAACCAAGGAAACACTGTATCATTGCTTTTCATAAGCGCAGCTCTGCTTTGTTTACCGCGGTAACCAAGGAAACACTGTATCATTGCTGTTCATAAGCGCACCTCTGCTTTGTTACAGCGGTAACCAAGGAAACACTGCATCATTGCTGTTCATAAGCAGCGCTGCTTTGTTTACAGCGGTAACCAAGGGAACACTGTATCATTGCTGTTCATAAGATTAGCTCTGCTTTGTTTACAGCGGTAACAAAGGAAACACTATCATTGCTGTTCATAACGGCTCTGCTTTGTTTACAGCAGTAACCAAGGAAACACTGTATCATTGATGTTCATAAGCGCCTTCTTTGTTAATCAGCATTGGGCAGATCTGACAGGATTAAACACTGTATCATTGCTGTTCATAAGTGCAGCTCTGCTTTGTTTACAGCGGTAACCAAGGAAACACTGTATCATTGCTGTTCATAAGTGCAGCTCTGCTTTGTTTACAGCGGTAACCAAGGAAACACTGTATCATTGCTGTTCATAAGCGCCACCTGCTGTCAGAGAGTGAATCTGAGTCTCATTCAGCTCTGCTGTTTCACGCAGATATTTTTATTTATAGTTTCACAAAACTAAAGTCAGACCATTCTGTTTTTGCTTCAAATTTTCGAAATTATACAATCTAATTTAGATAAAAAAAAATCCTCATGCTGCATATATGCTGCACCTTTGTTTGGATCATAATTAAAATCCTCTAATTTTAAATGGAAAGAGCACAGACAAAAAGCCTTAGTTTGTTCATATTAAGAAATTTCTTTTATTTGTGTAACTTGTTTGATTTGGGGTTTGTTATATTTCAACTTCACAAAGAAAAGTGCAGCAATAGCCTAATAAAATGACACCTTTTCATTTACTGTATAATGTTTTCAATCTCATTTTGTAAAAAAAAAAAAATAATAGAATTGTGAGTTGAGTGAATCGTTACATCCCTAACAACAATGATATTAAATGATGGATACCCCAACAGTAGGAACGTTTTGTTGCATTTGGTCCCTTTTGAAATAATTTGCACTGACTTAAAGCAAGTTTCAGACGACATCTTAATTTTTTTTCTCACTCAACCATCATGGAATGGAACGCACAGGATTGTGGGATATCTAAGGAAGCGAAGGATACATCTATGCTGCCTTAAAAACTCGGCCAGATGAAGGTATTTTAGGAGGCAGGAAGTGAAGCTAACATTGGATTCAAACGTGCCTTGATGCCTTCCTACCTTGGAATGCATCCTTGAAGGCAGCATTTTTCAGCTTTCGGACGCAGCCACAATGTGCACCGTTGAGCTGGGGGCTTCAAGAACGTGGTTGGTAACCACTGCTTTAGATCAGTGCTGCCTAATCCTGTTCCTTGAGATCTCTTCAATTGCAACCCTGATCAAACACAACTGACAGCTCATTAAGGCTACGTCTATAATCTGAACCCATTTGAAAATGCCGTGTTTTCTAAAAATTTCTCATCTACACTGAAACGTCGCAAAAGGTTAAATAAAAAGCTCACTGAGATGATGGAACAGTGATAAGTTTTCACACAATTCTTCTGGCAGGATCATTTTATTCACGAAAATATAGTGCGTCCAGGTCGCACTCACTCACTAATATATGTTTGATCTAAAACGCAATGTTTTGCCGCAGGACGGCAATTGTGAGTACATTTTCTGTCATATTTGCAGGACTGTAAGATTAAGAGTGTGTACAAATGAACATATATTTATAAACAGTGTGAAAGTAGCACATAACAGGCACAATACCGGTATAAACATAGCTATCTATTGGTACAATATGCATCACATGACTAAACATGCTGTTTCTTTGACAAAAATGCTTTATAAGTTTGGACGGAAGGCCAAAACGGAGAGTTTTTGTTTGTTTTCAAACAAAAACAAGGCCTAAGATCTTCAGGAGCACTTGATGATTACAGACAGATGTGTTGGAGCAGGGCTGGAACTGAACTCTGCAGGTAGGCAGATTTCCAGGAACAGTATTGTGCACCCCTGCTTTAGATTATTCAATTGTTCTTCACACTAAGAAAAAAAACCTGTTCTTTTAAGAACTGTTCACTGAAAGGTTCTTTAGGGAACCCAAAATGGTTCTTCAATGGCAGGGGTCACCAATCCTGCTCCTGGAGAGCTAGGGTCAAGGTCTTCAGGGTCACTTGGGTGTGTTGGAGCAGGGTTGGATCTGAGGTCTGCAGGAAGGTAGCTCTCAGAAACCCTGGCATTGTGAAAACCCCTTTTGGAATCTTTATTTTTTAAGAGTGTATAGTAAATTCTAGGAATTCTAACTACGAATGGTATGCACTCCTCTGTTGATTTGTTTGCTTTTAAGAGCCAGAGTCGCCTGGTACATGTCCAACGCGGAGTACTTACACACTCTGGCTCATCAGCGCGCACAGTGTGGGTGTTGAAATAGTGGGTGTGTGGGAGCCACAGCCAGCGTTTGTGTGATTGGGGGTGAGTGGGAGGAAGAAAGAGAGAGAGAAAATGAGAGGCAGGGAGCGAGAACGAGCGACCCTTCCTCACTGCAGGCACAACAGAAAGGTCTAGATGGCCGGGTTTCTCCTGCAGCAGGCAGTGGAACGGCACACTAATGACTGAGAGACAGTGGGAAGAGCAGAAATTGAGGCGTGCGTGGGCGGTGTGGTACAAACACACCACGCTCTGCACTGAAAGCCCTTTTTTTCTGGAACACTGAAGACGAGCTGTTTTCTAGCGCTGGCTGTGTGAAGAACGTAATATTACGGTTATATATGTTGAATATATGACCATGGACCACAAACCCAGTCACATAAAGGTCAATTATTTTAAACTTGAGATCTATACATCATTGGAAAGCTGAATAAATAAGCTTTCCATTGATGTATGTTTGTTAGGATATGACAATATTTGGCTGAGATACATCTATTTGAAAATCTGAATCTGAGGGTGCAAAAAAATCAAAAAATTGAGAAAATCATCTTTAAAGTTGTCTAAATGAAGTTTTTAGCAATGCGTATTACTAATCAAAAATTAAGTTTTAATTTATTTACAGTTGGAAATTTGCAAAATATCTCCATGGAGCCTGATCTTTACTTAATATCCTAATGATTTTTGGCATAAAAGAAAAATCAATAATTTTGACCCATACAATGTATTGTTGGCTATTGCTACAAATATACCCCAGCGACTTAACACTGCTTTTGTGCTGCAGGGTCACATATAGAGGTCACGGAGTGAAAACAGAAAGAAAAACAGCCAGAGATATTGTATATGTCATCAACTGAGAGATCAAACATTGAAAAACATATACTTTAGGTGTGGCGCACTCTAGTGGTGATGGCTTGTGGGTAAACAGTGATGCAGAACATATTGCCGACTGATAAGTGATGGATACTCTGATATAATGCTGTATATGGTATAATAGTATAATGCCTTAATTTAACTACGGCCGTCTTTTTGGTATATCTGTGCGTTTCAAATAAACATGGCAATGTATGAATTATTCATAACCGCAACATACAGATTCTTGCCTGCCTATACACACATTAATAATTCATGTCGAATGTCACAGGAACTCTGCAGTAGATTGTGTCACGTACGAGCAAGAAACTATTTCCATCTCTATCCGTCGCTTTCATATTATAGAAACAAAAATGCAAGTAAGCCACCTCTAAACACTGTCAAAACGTACCTGCTGTTACTACTGTCTATTTTTTTTTTTTTTTTTCTCTAAATCGCCCTAAGCCACCGAGGACTTAAATTGTATCGTGTGATGAGTGTCTTGGGCCATTTTTTTTTTTTTTTTTTTTTTATTTTTTTTTTTTTTCAAGCAGAAGTGCTTAAAAGCCTTTATTCAGGTTAAAACCACAGCGTTTCATTGCATTAATCTACCAACCTCCAACTTCAAAAACCAGCAGAATTGTTTACTTCAGTCACTTAGAGCTTGCTTCTTATAACAGACAATGGCACAACTTAATATGTAAAACATTTATTGGATATTGCATACAAAAAAGTTAAAGTAAAATAGATCACAATTATTGAGACACTTTTGGTATGCACCCTCCTCTTGTAGGCCTTCAAAAGTCTTCGTACAATTTACCCTTAAAACAAATTGGATTCATAGTTCACAATTTATGGCTCAATTTTTACAGCCTTAAGCTCACATTTCTGTCTTTTGATGGTAGTTCAAATAGCATCTTTTACTTTACAGTAGATTATTACAATGACAATTTAATACAATTTCGTATTAAATATACCAAAGCACATTGTATCCGTTACATAAGTCACAGCCCTGTCTAATAAAACCTGAAAGAACAAGGAAATGACTTTCCTCACGAAAACAGTGTTTGTAACTAAAAGAAGCTCAATTTAAAATTCACAGATGTGGTGGTGTTTGGCAAAGAAAACAGTTTCCATTTACGTCACATTAAGTAAACTAAACAAAAAGGTAGATTTTATTAGCTCAGAGGCCAAGTAACAAATGTACACAAATACAACTTTACTTGAACTCAATTTCACTTAAATCTGACACAAATCGGTGTGCCCCATGATACACTATCAAACAATTCGTTCTCCAAGAACCTTCAAAAGAACCCTAAAAAGTAAACATGTAGATGATGATAGCCCCATTAAAATAAAATAGTTCCGCACTGCATTACTTAAAAAAATTTAAAACCATGTTTCCCAGGTCATTTTTGTACACCACACCGAATATATATTCACAAATGTATAAGACGTTTAATATGAATTTTAAATGTATTTAAAGACTCCCTGTGCACTAGGATTTTAAAAATCCTGAGGAAAAATCTATCAAAAATATACGATTGTAGCTAAAAACCAAACTGCAGTATAATGCAGTTTGTGTGAAAAGTTGAAGCATAGACCCTAGAGCTCACAGTAACACTCAGAGCCGTTTCTTATAAAAATATTTGCCGCATGCATAATCATCTGAGAAACATTTAAAATAAGAAAAAGTTTTAAAACTTAAACGCAACAGAATCGACAGGGTGGATAGATGTAGATTACTCACTGGATTCAGAAACTAAAATATGGGTTTTCGTTTTTTCGGAGTGTCTCAAGTAGTTTGCAATTTGAGCAAAGCAAGCAAGAAATAAAGGCAAATTTGACAAGTCAAATTGGTTTCATTCGTCATCTATTTCTTTGGTGAATCTGCACGAGCATCCGCGCTTTTGTAAAAGTGTTGATTCTGGTCCAATTTCAATGCAGAATTCAATAACCATTAACCTCATGGTAAATTCATTCAATGTTTTGAATATTTGAATGAACAAACTCTTTTCAATACAGAATTGCGTAGCTTCTCAAAGTTTTTTTTACATTGTACTCCTTAGAAAGTACCATTCTAGTTGGTCTCAAATGTCTCAATCACTGATTCAAACATACATAATACTATGTAAAGCATGAATCGAAACACATCACTTGAAATGATTTAGAAGTCGTTTCCACCCTGTTCATCTGGTTGGCGAAGCACAAAAACATAAGGTACGCTAAGCTGTCAGTTACGGGCTATAGTGCACTACAGAACAATAATAATTCCCCCATTCATAACCCCGCAGTGACGAGAACACGATTCATTGACATGAATATGCGGATACATTAGTCATCGGCTCGCACAAATACTCTCTAATTTCAGGTAGTTTGACTCATTCTCGGATGGCATTCACCAAAGCTACGTACTGGGATGTCGCCGCCATTGGGAAGCGCTTTTGACTTCTACAGTGGCCGTCTGGAAAGACTATTCATTGAAAAACAGCATTGTTTGCCACAGCTCAAGATTAACTGGCTTTACAAATGAGGTCCGTACAAATAAAGGGTCGAGGGAGGGGTGTTATGAACTCATGATTCGAAGAATACAAAAGTAGTGGCTCTACAAAACTAGACTGAACTGTGGGGAGGAAAATACTAAAGATGCATGGCTCCATCACATGACGGCACATTCTCTGGATCGGATCTTTGGATCGCCCTGGAAAGGAGAGCAAATTTGGTTATAATCCAACATCTCAAGACCGTCGTTCGACTTCAAGTTCTTCTTTACCAACCTGCTGATGGAAGAGATCTTCGTCTCCAAAGTCTCCCTCCTCATCATCACCGTTCTCCATTTCTATCATGCTTTTCGTGACGGTTCGCTTCGCCACTTCCTGGAAACCGAAGTTCACGTTTTGTAATTGGATTCAAAAACAAAGTAGGAAAAAGCCAGAAATATGCTCTTCATACCTCTCCGCTTGAATTGACCAGTAAGGTGAGGATATTTTCTCCGGTGCCCCAAGAGCTCTGGCTCTTCCACAGCAGGTCTGAAGGAGGACTGTGGGACACGCCGGCGTCGGCGCTCCACACCTTTCACAGAACCAACTGATTAACATCTAGTCAACGTCCTGAGATGGAATTAAATGAAAGACGGCCCTATTTGCTTACATTTACTGTCTGGCCTGCCTTCAGGACAAACTTGGGACTGAATTTATAGGTGATTTCCTCTCCATCGCCAATTTGTCTCTTTAGTCGCCAGCTGCCCAGAGATTGATCCTAAATTTGGAATTTAAAAAAATATATATGATGAATTTTTTTTGTTTGTTTTTTTGTAAAGCAAGGCACCACAAAGTAAAATATTAGCTAACAAACATCACCATACTATGGAAGCCCATTTCTGCCATTACGACTTCTCACAATTCTGACTTTTCTCAGAGTTACATGACAGAAACTAGCATTTGTGAGCTTCAAAATCAGAACTGCGAGATTTAAACTTGCAATTGCGAGAGAAAAAAAAAATCTGAATTGCATGTTTATATCTCTCTGCTTGAGGGGGAAAAAAAAAAAAAAAAAAGTACTTTTTAAAAAAAACCCCATTGCAATTACCTTTTATTCAGTGGCAGAAACTGGCTTCCATATCATACTTCCCTAGGTGATTGATTACATTAAGTTTTGTGAAATATGTTTAAATATTTTAAATGAGGCATTGTCTAATTAAATATGTACTAATTTGCATACATTTCCAGAACAAAAATGGTAAAGCCAGGTTTAAAATTTTTTATTTTAATTAATTTTGTTGATGGAGTTAAACATTTTTATAGAGATCTTTGACTTCTGACTCCACAAATCCGAAAAACTGCCAAAAGCCAGAAAAAAATAAGACATTTTCACTAAGTTTTTAGGAATAAAATGTTGTATAAAACCAGGTGAAAATGCAATGAAAAAAAACCCCTCAAATAAACACCTCAGAATAGAGTCAGGGAAAAATATAAATAGGAATAAAACTGTAAAGTTTGGTGTATGTAAGTGCTGCTGAAGGTGGAGAAAAAAACTTAAAGAAATGTACTCTAAATGAAACCTACAGACACAAATATGTAGTTTTCAGGACTTACTTTAAAAATAGGATGCATTCTGGACATCAGGCACAACAGAAACACACTCCATTATGTCTGATGCCCAAGATGCTTCCTCGATGGGTGGCACTTTTGGCCAAAGGCATGTTGGAAGGCAAAGCCTAGTAAGTATTTTTGCACACTATTTAAAAGCTAAAATGCTCAAACGTGCTGTCTAGGTTGACAATTCACTAGCTTGTATGATTAAAATCAATTGAATGATATCATGAACAAACCATTATGTAAAAACCTTGAGAAAATAGCCAGGAATGATAATAAAACTGCAAAAGTTGGTGTAAGTACACTCTAAAAAATGCTGGGTTAAAAACAACCCAGTGCTGGGTAAAATATGGACAAACCCAGCAATTGGGTTGTTTTGACCCAGCAATTGGGTTGTTTTGACCCAGCGGTTGGGTTACTACCCAGAAGGTTGGGTTAAAAAATTTTTTAATCCAACCGCTGGGTCAAACCAACCCAATTGCTGGGTTTGTCCCTATTTTACCAAGCACTGGGTTGTTTTTTGGAAAATAATCTAATTGCGATTTTTTTTACCAATATTGCGATTGCGATTTAAAATGCAATTATTTTTTAAAGCTCTTTATGTTCTGTATTATTCAACAAAAGACAAGCTATTAATCATTGTATAGTATGACCAACACAATATTAGATAGATTTAAACCTACTCAAACAACATATTAGATATATAAAACATAAATGTTCTTTTCTGTAGGCCAGGCCTATATGTTACGATGAAATTAGGTGATGCATGAATTGATATGAATTACATTTTTATTTAACAACTACAATCACAGTACATTGACTGATTTGTTGAACTTCCAACCTTGTGAGCATGTAATAATTATGTTTAAATAAGCATGGTGTAAACAGCATATGAAAAGTCAGGTAACAAATCACACAAACTAAAGTAGATCGCAGAAATATAAAAACAAATCTGTTGCTTTAGCACACTACTTTAGGTAATTCAGTCACTGTAATAAACATATGTAAACACTGTGGACTGCATAACACCGTCGTTAACTTCTAGACCAGTGGTTCTCTAACTTTTTGGTTCGAGCCCCCCCACTTTCGCCCCACCCCACTGTAAACCTCTAAAAAAAAACTGCCCCCTTTTCACGAATATCCCACATCCCTCCGCGACTACCAAATATTCACTCAAACATTATGAAAAAATGTTATTTTTTTACTTTTTTTAAATTGTTTAACCAAACCTACAGGGCGAAAAATAAAAAAAAAAACACGTGCATCACTTGAAACATTGAAAAATAGCATAGAGAGAATAACTTATTATTATTATTCTCTCTCTATTATTTATTTATTTTTTGTGGGTTTCATGCTGTCCGCTAGGGCATAGGACACACACAGGCTTTCCTCACCAACGACATAAAACACAGTGTCTACACCGGACGCGAGCAGCGCAAAATACCTTTAGAAACATGATAACTCCCAGTAGGCTGGGGGGTTTGTGACACGGATAGAAACCATTATATACATCATGTGACGCCTGGGTTAAATGGATGCGACGGACCACAATCCCGATTACACGACAAAACCCAACATTAAACTGATGTTTTGTTCTATTTATGACGTACTGACACTGTTAAAATGATTTGCAACGGTCACTTTGCCGCGTCCAGTGT
Source organism: Sinocyclocheilus anophthalmus (assembly GCA_018155175.1). Taxonomy (NCBI): domain Eukaryota; kingdom Metazoa; phylum Chordata; class Actinopteri; order Cypriniformes; family Cyprinidae; genus Sinocyclocheilus; species Sinocyclocheilus anophthalmus. Next base: position 668,157 of record JADLZN010010661.1, on the reverse strand, counting down.
ACAGTGTATAGAGCTGGCGGCGCGATGCGATGCGACTGCGACTACTGTAGCGGCTGGATAGGGAAAACGGTGAGTGAGCGCGAGCAAGAATGCCGCGTCCTATTTCTGGAGTCATGCCGGGTGGTTAGTGCGACTTCATCTATGGCTTTTCCTCTTCCCCTTTCACAAACCGATTCCATCTCCCCATTCAAAGGTTACGTCCTTGGCTGCTTACGTTTTTATTTCTTTTCTTTTTCTTGCTGATGGCCGTGCGCCGACTGAACAGCGCTGCTTAGGAACGCATGGGGTGTGTCATCAAGTACTGCCTGCGAAGCTGAGCTATAAAGAGAGCCCCATGCGGACGTCTCCAGAGGCCTTCTCCTGCCGACTTTCTGTGATGTCATTTACACGATCTGATCTTCAAGTCGAACACACCTCTTTACTCTCGCGTGTCATGTGACCGTGTAATCGCAGCCTCTGAGATTGAAAAACCGCATTATTTCATATCGCGATATTATCGCAAATGCAATTAATAGTTCAGCCCTATTTTTAACCCAGCATTTTTTAGAGTGTAGGTGTGTTGCCGAAGGAGACTGGGTTGAAAAAAAACACTGTAGAAGAAATCTGCATACACGGTGCAATAAACTTAAAAGCGTATTTTAGACTTTTCTTTCCTCTAAGTCAGAAAACAACAGTTTTAAAAACCAAAAAAAAAAAAAACTAGCCAAAAAAATGTCCAACCCCTCGCTCCTACCTCAGTTTAACTGGGCTTTAGCTTGTAGTGTCTTCCCTTAATACATGAAGTGAAACTTCTGTAATGTGATATTTATTGCGTTTTCCCATTGACTGTACCTTGTCAGAGTTGTTTCTGAGGGTCACCGATTTCCCCTCCAGGTCGATTTCCTCGATACTGACGCTTCCCGTCGCTTCGGCCTCCTGGCTGATCTGGACTTTGGGAGCAGCGGTGGATGCTTCCTCCAGCTCCACGCGCTTTCTCTTGGCGCGGGAGCTACGTGAAGACGTAGAAGTGCTGCTCGCTGTGGTGCGGGACACCGTGACCCGTGAGGACGGGCTGGGAGACAACTTCAGCCTAGACGAGACAGGACACACATGCGTTAAAACGAACAGGAAGTCACGTATGTCATAGTAAAAAATGAGTAGAAAAGATGAACGGGCAACCGCACCATTAAAACGAAATGTTTATGCGACTTCGCTGTCGTCTTACCTTTCCATCCTATCATCTGTGCTCCAAATATCTCAACTGCAGACTATCTTTAACTCGTCTCAATCTTCAAGATGGTCTAAGCTGCCTGCTGGTCTTCAAGTCTTTGTGCTAAATGAGCTTTCTGACCTCACGTTTTTCGACAGCGCCGCTATCGGTTCACTCGTGCACAAGTGAAACACACAATTATCATTCCAGCGTGACATTTTACAACCTACCCTGCTCCTCCGGCACATCAAGTATGTCAAGTATGAAGCACAAAAATGTGAAGTGTGCTTGGCAAGCGTTTCTGAACAAGTTATGGACCTCGGGTATGCGTGAAGACGAATGACGATAATAATCAGCTGCCAGAGCTCCATCAGCAGATGCTAAACGCTCAACAAAGCCTAGTTTGTGTGCATTGCTGACTTAAATGCTTGATTGTGTCACAAAACCAAGCAGGCTTCCTACATTGATGGCGTTTTCTGCCGCAGACTTGCCCGAAGCACTTTAAAAACCTAGTAATCAGCCGACAACTCGTGTTCAAACACGTTTCAAAAGCTAACAAGCTGCCTAACAAGTCACCATTTGTAGACAAGGTACAGCATTCTTAGGTTTTAAAGTCAGTTTTGAAGCATTTTGGACATCAGGCACATTAGAAACTTGCTCCAATGTGTCTGATGCCCGAGATGCTTTCTCAATAGGCAGCACTTTTGGCCACAGGTAGGGGTGTGCGATAATGACAAAAAAAGATTATTTCTCTATTTTCTGGGATTTTGTGAATAACGATAATTAGAAGATATTTTACTGGGCGTGTTATTGTGCTGGTGTTTTGGCAGGTTTAGGACAGCTGACACCCGAAGCTTTTGTTATTCTTCATAATCTGTGCGGTGGTTAGTTTGCAGGAGTAATAGAAATTCACTTTTCCATTAAGTTTAAATAGATTTTTACCTTTTATGGGCATTTTTACCTTTAAAAGGCAAATTTTTTGTCTAACGTAATTACATGTATGCATTGTCTTTTGTGTCAAATACTTACATTTAATCAATACCTTTAAACAGTTAGGGGACATACAGGGCCGGCGTTACCAGTCAAATAAAATCAGTATCAACAAAATGTATCTTTGTAATGCAGAGGAAACACAGAATCTGCATCTGAAGTGTCATTTAGATGCATTTACACAGACTGTTTAATGCAGGACATGAATGCAGTTATAAATGCATAATTAACGTTTTGATGTTTTAGAAACAAAACGTTCAATAGTGATATTTGAAATTACTTTTAAACCTAAAATCGCCAGTAGGTGGTGGCAAATCACTGCACGAGTGAGTCATTGAGTCATTCACTCAACCATTGCATTCAGTGAACGAAAAACTGTCGTGTGTGGCTCAGAGACGCACAAAACAGTTCTGCTGTGGGCTATTTGACGATAGTGACAATAAACTGTACAACAAATATTTTTGTCATAAATAGTCATTTGATCTCATATGACCAGTAAGAGCCTGCAATAACACTGTTTGACCAGTGTGGCGCTGTCGCGCAAGACTGTAATTCAGCTCTCCCGGATGAAATTCAAGAGAAGACACAGAGTCCTCAGGAATGAACTGAGGTGCTAAAAGCAGTTTAAATTCATATGTAAATTATGTCTTGTGCAACCTAATATAAACCACACAACAATGACAGTGGTGAAGGAAGGAAAACAGCGGGTTAAGAAAGCACGTCAGACGAATGGGTAAGGTTGCCACCAGCTCTGCAATCGGCTCTACCAGTAACGTCTGTTTGTTGCCGACCAGCCTATTTGAAAAACTATGTTGTTGAAATAGAGCAAAAACAGGAACTTGTTGTGTCTAAAATGTAAGTCACTTTATGTTAACTTCTTGTTTATCGGACTGTTTTATAAAATCAATGTCACAATTGCAATCGTGCTGATATTTGGAGAGAAAAAAAACTGTACTCTTCATGATAAAGTAATATTAACTATATCAGATGACAAATATAAAAGACATATAAAAGTCATACAGGGGCATTTTTGCCCCAATATATTGAATTTAAGGGAATTCTAAAATGTATTTAAACAGAACTAAAAACTTGCAGTAAAAGCGTGTGACTCTCGGGTGGGTTTTTGCATATACTCAGATAAGGTCAAATCGCTATCGTTTAAAGGTGTGGTTGATTGTGATTTCACTTTTTTTATGTTAGTTAGTGTGTATGTTTGTTGCTGTTTGAGCATAAACAATATCCGCAAAGTTACGAAGCTGAAAGTTCAAGGCAAATGGAGATATCGTCTTTTAAAATTCTGGCAGTTTATTTAAAGGGGGTGTCATATGATGCGATTTCATTTTTTCTTCTCTTTGGAGTGTTACAAGCTGATTGTGCAAGATAAGATCCCTGAAGTTGCAAAGACTAAAGTCTCAAAAACCAAAGAGATATTATTTATCAAAGATAAGACTCTGCCACGCCCCCCCTAAAACGGCTAGTTCTAACACGCCCCACATTGTCGAACACTCACTTAGTGGAAATATTGCATAATGACCCCAAATGTTGCACGCAAAGAAAGAAGGCGTGGTTTCAGTAACAGCAGGTAGTGTTGAAGAAGCATGTCAGGGAGACGCTGTGTGTTACTAGGCGAAAGCAAAAACACTTTATTTGGCCTTCCGAAAGTAGATGAATTTAGGAATCTTTAAGATGACTTACAACAGAACAGCAATGCATTTTTTTGGACGACCGTTTCGTGAACCTAGGAGAGGAGGTATTCTGACTTTATGACAATCGGCGCTTCTGAATCCGCTACTGTTTTTTATTAGTTTAAGTATTTGCTACTGAATGTTCAAATGCAGAGTTTTGTGCATCGTGTGTGTGTGTGTGTGTGTGCACGAGCGAGAGAGAGAGAGAGAGGAGAGAGAGAGTCGCGAGCGAGCGAGGAGATGAGAGCGAGAGAGAGGCGGAGACGCGAACCGCGAGGGCGAAGCGAACGATGCGACGAGTGTGGATGCGAGAGCGGAGAGAGAGAGAGAGGGGGGGCCACATCTCAAACCAGTTCATAACTGTGTCTCTGTCATGCGACGCGTTCACCTTTCGGGCTATGTCATTCATTATTTTGAATAAGATGAAGCTGGCGATTTATGTAAGGGGGCGGACATTTAGACGCGTGCTTGCGGTGTTCTGCCACTCCATTCACCTGGCTGGTCAGCTGGCCAATCAGAGCAGGCTGCGCTTGTCGGAAGGTGGGACTTTGTAGAAAACGAAGCGTTTAGAGAGGCGGGGCATAGAGGACCTACAATAATCTACAGTATTTGAAAAATAATGTGTTTTTTGAAAATAAAGCATGTCAATACAAACACCGCCCTCGGGAAACAAAGCAGCAAAGGGGAGGGGGCGAGGCCATGCTGCGCTGCTTTAGAGAAGAGGAAGAGAAAACTAGAGGTGCACTTAAAAATCTATTCATATATGAATCGCTATTCTGTATTCTAACGATTCTAATGGATTCACAAGTTTCAAACTCAATGTTCTAAAGCAGCGGTTCTTAATACGGTTCCTCACGTCCCCCTGCTCTGCACAAGCTCTGCATCTCTCTTTCTCTCTCATTCAGCTCAGCTCCAAACATGAACTGTTACAATTATACACTTATTTTCACATAGCTATGAGAAGCGTAAAACGGCGTGCAGTTGCCGTACTGTATTAAAGCTTTAATCAGGATAAAACCGTATATTAAAAGCTAACATAAGCAGTAGCATTTACAAATAACAGCGTATCTAAAAGTACGAGACAACAACAAACAAAAAACATAGGCCTACCATTAAAAGCCGTGCTTGCTCAGGTTCTGCGTGTTCCTCTTCAATAATATCCTCTGCTTCTAAATCGGGCTCAAACTGATAAGCATTATTAACGATGCCGTTGTTTACAATACATTCGGAGCACATGCGCTGAGGTGAGGGGCGGGACGTTTAAACGAGCACTAGAGGCGGTTTAGCCAATCACAACACACTGGGCTAGCTAACCAATCAGAGCACATTGCCTATTTCTGAGGATGGGGCTTCATAAAAACAGGAAAAGATCAGCTCGTTTCTCAGAGAAGGGACAGAGCGGTGTGGAATAAAGGTAAATTATGTGAAAAATAATGTTTTTTTTTAAACGAAGCATTAACACATTTTAGACTGCACCCCATAAACACAATCAAGCCTAGAAAAAAAACCAGTGAACCACCCCTTTAAACAACAATTATGATATTCTCGTAGATAATATATATCACACACCCCAAACCACAGGCCAGTTTGAATGCGTTTCAAAAGCCCAAAACTGCGGTTTAGGATGGCAGCTCACTTGGCCTCCATTCCTGTCATGTTTACATGATTATTGGTTTGAGCGTTTAAAGACGTGGGTCCTGTTGACTCAAAGACGCGGCAGGCTCTCACCTGTCCTCCTCGCCCTCCAGCAGCTTCCTGTAGGCGTTGATCTCCATGTCCAGGGCCAGTTTGACGTCCAGCAGCTCCTGGTACTCGTTGAGCTGCTGCTGCATGCACTCCCTCATCTCGGCCATCTCGCGCTCTTTGGCGTCCAGCTGTCGGCGGTACTTATCCCGGTCGCTTGATAGCATGTCCTCCAGCTCGCGGATGCGCTCCTCTGCGGTAGACGCCTGCGGGGGAAAAACAAGTTGTGAATGACAGGTAGCAATTCACTGGGCCAGTTCTGCTGCTCAGTATTACAACATAGTGTGGTTTTTTCCTCTAACACTACAGGAGAACTCAGAGAGAACTAAAGTTTCAACTCAAGTTTCAAAAGGCTTTCAACTGGGACATTTGATTGATGGTAATGCAGATTTTGACATTAATTTTTCCCACAAAGCGACATATGCTATGAAGTTAAAAAACTTAGGAGACATAAAAAAAAAAAAAAAAACTGTAGGAGCACAATGAAAATCGATCCAATTTATCACACTTAATAAATAGATAAAATTTTATAATTTATTACAATACAAAGATTTTCAAATATTTTAGGTTTAAACTGTATTTAATAATTATGTAACTATGTATAGGCCTACTTTAAACTTTATAACCTGTGTGTGTGTGTATGTACATGCACATACATATATATATTAGTGCCGATTCATTAGTATAGATTCATTTTTTCAGTTTAACGCATTAAAAATATTTAATGCAATTAACGCAGGGGCGGAGCTAGGGGTTGCCCCCAACTCACTATTAATTGAATACTACTATATTTCATGAAATCAAAACATTAAGGGTATCAGATTCCTGTTTTCATCCAAAATTTTAAGACCTCTTAATTGATAAATATAACATTTGTTAGGCCATTTAAGATATTTATAAAATGTAAATTAACTTAATAGTAATCATAATAAAAAAGTCTACATTTAACATTATAAAAATATATGAAAATAATGTTATAAAATATATTACATAAAACCATAAAATATTTTTAAAATTAGTTATACGAATAATGTGGAACATTTTTTGATGTATAGTCAGCGAATGAGTCAAAGTTATACGAATAAGGTAAAATGTAAAAAAGTCATTATCATCAAAATTAATATTTAAATTACTTAAATAATTTTAACTTCTTAAACTTAAAAAAAAAAATGTTTAAGACCCATAGTAGCATACGCGAGCGAAACGTTACTGTCGAGTCCTGTATTATGGAAACACTGGCCAAATCCTGCCTAATAAAGTACATGCTGCAATGTAGTATGCTGAATTTGAGTCATAAAACTACTTTAACGTCACTAGTGCAAGAGTTTATGGGCAACATTCACCCTAAAACCCAAGCATACATTATTGATTAGAACATTCACAGGAACTAGCATGCCAAGTAATATGAATGAAGAAGCTGTAGCTTCATTTAGGACACGGCAGGCCGTACGTACCTGTTTCTGCAGGGCGCTGAGCTGATAGCTCAGGCCCTCGATCCTCATGTGAGCTTCCTGGAGCTCCTCGCGGGCGGTGAGCACTGCCTTATCGTTCATGTCAGACGAAACCTTGGCGTTATCCAGCTGCAGAGAGAAGATTTTAAGTTCGCAAACAAACCACGTTTCCAAACAGCGGCTTTATTTGTGAATCTAGCGTTTCTGACTTTGGCCTTGAAGGTCTGCTGCAGCTCGTCCTTGTAGATCTGCACTTGCTCCTCGTGCTGTCTGCGCAGATCCTGCAGCGCCTGCGCCAGCTTGAACTCGTAGTCATGCTGTATGCCCGAGTCCACCTCCACCATGCGCTTCTCACGACGCTGGCGAGTCTCACGCACCTCCTGCATTACACATTCATGTTTTAGATCTGACCTTTGACCGGGGCACATATTGACTAGAAAGCAATGTTCGACCGATATATCGGCACTCTTTAAATGACTGGCCAATATTTCTCCTGTCGGAAGTAGGGGTGTGCGATATATATCGTCTGCGATAATATCGTACTTGTTGTTTTAACAATGTGCGATTTGACATTATCGAGTATTTTGCAAAAACCATTCAAAACATCTCTACAGAGCGCACGCATACATTACGTGAAGTCTAGACTAGTGCTTGTGCGCATTTAGTGTGTTTTCTTTCACTGCATGATTCAGGCTATTAAAATGCATTTAGAATGATCACAAATTCAAGATATAGAGGCAGAAAATGTATATGATACCACTTCATATAGTTATTCAATTTCACACGAAGAGTGCCGTTTTTCTCCAAAAATTACCATGATTACAAATGATGAATTCAATAAACTAAGTTAATTAAGATACTTACGTTTTAGACACCATATTGTTTGTTTTTGCTCTATTTCACAAACAAAAATGGTTCCAAACAAAGCCACAGCTCTGTTTTGTGTCTCTGAGCAACATGACGGTGTTTCGTTCTTGAACTAATCAACCGTTTAAATGATTCGGTTCAATCGCAATGACTCACTTATTAACAGTGACCTGCTGCCACCTACTGGCGGTTTTAATTTCAAATTTCGGCTTTTTTTTTATTTAGATTTTTTCATGTTTTAAATCATATCAAATATCAGTTTTCAACGTTTTATGTATCAAAACATTATTTATTAATTTGTAACTGCAGGTTAAAGCATTCATGTCCTGCATTAAACAATGTGTAAATGCATCTAAATGCCACTTAGATGCAGCTTCTGTGTTGATTTAATTAGCTTGGTAACAGCCCAAATGTCTTAATATTCTAAATGACTGATTAAATGTAAGAATTTGACAAAGTAATGGACACTTTTTAGAAAAAAATGGGCTATAAGGTAAAAAAAATGCCAAAAATTGCAAAAAATCAGTTTAATTCATATGGCACCAAAAGCTTAATTTCTATCAGTATGACTGACGAAAACAACTATGAAGAATATAAAAACATTAGGAGTCAGCTGTCTTCGGCAGTCCTTGAGATATCAGCACAATAACACATTCAGCAAAATATTGTCTAATTGTCGTTATCGGTAAAATCCCAGAAAATATTGAGATATGTTATTTGTCAATATCGCACACCCCTAGTCGGAAGATGACTTTTACTGTGACAGAGGACTAGGGTTGGGAATCGAAAATCGATTCCGATTCCAGAATCGGATAATTGTTGTCAAATTAAAATTTAGATTCCGCCTATCGATTCCTATGCGCTTTTTTTTTTCTTATGCCAGGACCTTGCTCGCTAATCTAAGCGCTCCAAAGTTTGGCTACATTAGCAATCAGAAGCCAAAAAAGCCAAGTATAATATCTGTGATAGCTAAACATGTTGCAAGAGAGGTGTCACCACCAACATGACAAAGCACTTTAATTTAATAGATAGTTAAAGATCGCGAACACAATTCAAACACCAACGTGATTCTATTCCTAAATTACAATGATTCGTCCGTTTCATTCCTCAGCCTTTGGCGTGTGCGATCAATGTTGTGATCACGTGGTTCGTCCGTGCAGCGTACGATCACATCAGAGTGATTTGAACATTTAAATCTGCGTTCGCGCTGCCGCTGACCAAAAGAGAGCAGCTGTCGTATATGTATGAAACAGCTTCACAGTCTTCTCAGCGACACAGTATCATTATTTCTGTTACAAACATTCAAATCACAGAAGTACTGGGATAAAAGTTTATAGTTCAGATATAAACTGTGTGTACGATGTGTATGGTAGCAATTAAAACAGAGTAAATCACCTTTTGAAAGTAATTTGACACTTCAAATGAAGATTTATCGATTACATTGCTACGCCAGTAGGTGGCTGTATTGGTCTTTGAATCATACAAGAGATTAGTTCAAGAACGCGGATTCGTCCAGTAAGGAAACAAGTACATCTCGAGTGAGTCATTGAATCATTCATTCATAAATCACATGTGATTGTTTAGTCGTCGAATGTTTTTTTTTTCCAGAATAATGAGAACCACAACTTCTATTGGGGGGAAAAAAGAAGAAAACTCAATTTAACCAGAATCATGCAGTTCTATTTTGCACACAAACCGCTCTTAAAGAGTCCAGTTTTTATGCAGCGTGTTGATTTTTGCTCATGGTATTCAGCTCCAGTAAATGGTTTGCAAAAATAAATGTTGGATATCATTATTTAATCACATTGGAATCGAAAAGTATCGGAATCGATAAAATTCAAACGATACCCAACCCTACAGTGGACAGGACTTTTATTTTGACAGCGTCGTTTGATTGTCCTTTATTGGCAACAGCGAGCAGCACTGACCTCCTCAAACATGCTCTTCCTGAACTCCAGCTCCTCCGTCAGACTCTGGCAGCGGTTTTCCAGATCCACCCTCATTAGCGTCTCCGCCTCCAGCTGTTTCTTGGCCACACGGGTTTTGGGGGGGGGTGGGGGGGGAAAAACAGGGGGGGGGGGGGGGGCAATTTCAGACCTGAAAACAGGTGGGGACGATATGCTACGTTAGACGCTGTTCTGAAGCGAAAGAAGCTGAAATGTGACTTGAGGGACTTACTTTGGCCAGCTGAGCCTTCAGGTCGGCGAGTTCGGCGCAGAGGGAGTTGTTCTCGCTGAGGGCCGTGTTGAGAGCCGCCTCTTTCTTGTTGTATTGCGCTTCCAGTTCCTTGATTCGAGCCTGAGCCAAAGCCAGGTCTCCATCCTTCTTCTTATAGCTAGAAAACAAATTCAGACGGCCAATCTTTGGATTAATAAAGAGTCAAAACCAATCTTTAGGATAGGAACGGCTGTCAATCATGATGTTTTTGTTAACATCCATTAGACTTCTTGTTGTTTTCATATCAAAAATGTGTGGTAAAGATGATTTATTGATGCCAAAGACCAATAAATGAAGTTTTATTGAACAAAGAGATGTACTTGTTTATTACTATATTCTTAAAAGATGTATTTTCCTCATTAAACCACCAATTAAGTGTTAACTTTGACAGCTTTAACTGTACTAAGATATTCAGTATAACATATTGATAAACAAGTTTTATAACAATTTAAAAAAGATATGATATAAAACGTAAATGTATCACATAAAAATAAGCAACACTGATGTTATATAAATGATATATAAAAATTACAAAAAAAACAAAAAAGTTATTAAAATTACAAAAATAATATTACAATGTTAAAAATTAGAAAAAATACAGAGGGTTAAAAATGTAAATTATTATAAGAAATAAATACCAAAAATATAAAATATTATGGAATAAAAGATATGTTAAATATAGATGATAAATATAAAATACCAATACAACCCCATAACAAATAATATGTTATAACAATTCTGTCATAGTTTATTAACCATATGAATAGAATATACAGTTAAAGATAGACGATAAAAATAAAATTGAAACGTAAATACAAATCAATTATTAAAATAATAAATAATAAAAAAAGATATATAACAACAATATCGTGTCATTTTTTATTAAAATAAATATACATTTTTATTGCAAGTTAGAATAATATTAATGTAGGCTGGGTTTCACATGCGTCTACATGCCTATCAGCGAACAAAACATTTAATCCCTCTACAAACTATTTCCTATATTTTTACAGTTGCTACAACAAGCTTTGCTAACATTTCATATGACGTAATTGAGATTCTCAATGCTGCACGAATACAAAACAATCCCCTAAGTGCAGATAAAACTGGTGAAATCTGCGTGACAAATGCAGGTTGGTAGCATGATGTTACACACACTGCTGCGGTTAAAACAGTCGCCCACAATCGAGCACATAGCAACAGACTTCCTGCTTATTTGCGCTCATTAGCAACGAGATCAACCAAACGCGGCGTCTGAAGCAAATGCACAAACCGCGTAAAGTTAAACAGAAATCTCTGAGCTGCTGTTCTTCTGGTCGCATTACTCAAAGCAGCAGATGGAAGCGGATTTAAGCCAGGTTAGTTAAGCCCAACTTATGTAAAGTGTTTAAAGTGTTTGCAGAGCAACACACAAACGTAAACAAAGGTGTATGTTACTTTGTAGCGTCATTTACAACAGCTTCGAACGCGGCTCAGCCAATCAGAGCCAAGCACCGGGACTCTCGGTTTTATAAAGTGGAAAGGAATTCATCTGGACTTCTACACACGAGTGTGGTTGAGTAATAATCATTGCGGGGTGACCTCCTCGAGCTCAGAGTTGGTGTTTTACCCAGATCGATATGAAGTTTGGCTCGTTCACGTGCCGTTTCGTCAAGCACACGCCTGGTGTCCGCGAGCTCGGCCTCGTAAAGAGACTTAATCCCAGACACCTGCCCGAAAAACACGCCATCAGTCAGAGATCGAAACACCGTCGACCCTCGACCCCGAGGTATTAGCGTAAATAAAAGCAGGAAAAAAAAAACACTTTCGTATTTGAAAGAAAAAAACATTAACTTGTTATTAAAAAACTTATTTTAAGTTTATTTTAGAAACGTAAGAAATATGCTATTTTATTTATTTGTATTTAAATTAAGTTGAAAGTACTTCAATAAAAACGCAATACACTAAAACAGTAAAAAAACCTTTTTAAAAATTACATACTGAATACTAAACTGAAATGAATACATATTAATAATACAATATAAAAACATTAAAAAAATGACAAACACAACAATTACTAAAACTTTAAATGAAAGCGAAACAAACCACAGCAAACAAATATACAGAAGATAATTTCTATGACAAAAAAAAACATAATTGTGAATTTATATTGTGTTATTTTCGAAGGAGCCTTAGAGCACTTAATTTTTTTGGGGTTTTTCATATTTCGTTTGAGTTTTCACATATTTTTATATTGTGTGTGTTGCTGATAATTCACAAACAACCAAGGGGGGAACCTCCTTTTTATATTATAGAGCCTATTATATTATATTTAATATTATATTATTTATATTACATAACGGTAAAAAATGTGCATGCACTGTAAATTGCTTTGGATAAAAAGGTCTGCTAAATGCATAAATTATTATATTAATTTCGTATCGGCTTCTTTTTTTTGTTGTGACTTTTCATATTAGGTTTTGTCCATATTTTTATTTTTGTTTGTGGTTCATAATTCACACATTGATTTTTTTACATTTCACAATAATGTTTTGTTTATAACACAAATAGGCCTAATAAATAAAAAAAATACTACACCAGTACTACAAAAACAACCAAGAAAAAATAGACTCGATAAGGCACTGAAAGGCATTTAAAAATCTAAACAGATCTAATAAAAGCTTTTTTTTTTTTAAATATCATTTTAAGGATTGTATTGCCAATAATATCTGGAAACGTACAATAAAATAATATAAAAAATTAATAATTCAGAATTTCATACAATTCTGACTATCAGAGATATAAACACAGAGTTACAAGAAATAAACGTGCAATTCCGGGAAAAAAAGTCTGAATTAAATCTAATTCGAAATATTAACGAAAACTGCATCAATGATGCTAAAAACACTGATTCAAACACATTATAACAAGCTACTTGATGATTTCAGGACCCTACAAGTCTCAAATGAAAACCTTAAGCAACTACTATCAGACATTACGTGTAAATAAACTCGGTTTGAGCGGAAATGACTTAACATGTGCATGTCAGCATGCTTTAGACGACGAGCAAGACGTTTAACGGGATAGTTCACCCAAAAATTAAAATGTGACGCTTATCTGCTTACCCCCAGGGCATCCAACATGTAGGTGACTTTGTTTCTTCAGTAGAACACATTTGATGATTTTTTAACTCCAGCCGTTGCAGTCTGTCAGTCGTATAATGCATGGCAATGGTAACAAAATCTATGAGAGTAAAAAAAACATGCACAGACAAATCCAAATTAAACCCTGCGGCTCATGACGACACATTGATGTCCTAACACACGAAACGATCGGTTCGTGCGAGAAACCCAACAGTATTTATAATTTTTTTTTTACCTCTAATACACCACTATGTCCAGCTGCTTTGTGCGCGCGCACGGCATCCGATGCGTGAGGTGTGTACGCGCTCTGCCGTAGTTTACGTTAACGGGTGTGTTGATATCCAGCCGAAGAGCAATCAAGCATAACTTCAGGCGAGCAGGCTCAGAAGTTGGGAATACTTGGAAAGTCACGACTCCCGAATGAGTTTGCGCGAGAGAACGTCATCTTTTAGTTTTAAGTCGGTTTGAACAATCCGGATAAGCGCAAGTAAGTACCATTTTGATTAGCCGGCGTACCTACAATGACTGTGCACTGTGAAAACAATGAGTGACGTATACGCGCGAGAGATCACTTCCGGCGCTTGCGTAAACTACGCCAGAGCGCGTACACACCTCACGCACCGGATGCTGTGCGCGTGCTCAAAGCAGTTGGACATAGTGGTGTATTAGAGGTAAAATATGATATAAATACTGTTGGGTTTCTCGCACAAACCGATCGTTTCGTGTGTTAGGACATCAATGTGTCGTCACGAGCCGCAGGGTTTAATCTGGATTTGTCTGTGCATGTTTTTTTTTACTCTCATAGATTTTGTTACCATTGCCATGCATTATACGACTGACAGACTGCAACGGCTGGAGTTAAAAATCATCAAATGTGTTCTGCTGAAGAAACTTCAGATGCCCCGGGGGTAAGCAGATAAACATCACATTTTCATTTCTGGGTGAACTATCCCTTTAAGCTGCATTCAAACTTTTTTTTTTTTTTTGCATTTCTGATCTATAATGGGGGGGGGTTGGATGTGGTCCCCAATCAAAACAAAGTCAGCAGATGGAGATCTCAGATTCAAATTTTGAAAAGTGCCTTTGGCCACTCCCAAACTTTGAGGAAAACGCCCAAACACACCAGGACGACACTCAGAAGTCCAGGAACACACTTTTAACGTGCATTTGAACACACACATGCATAACTAAGAGATCAACTCATGCATAAATAAAAACAAAACGCACAAATTAGAAGCATATGGACACAGTTTACAGGCCCCACTCCCTGAGTGCATTTTATAGAGCTCACATCCAATGCATTTAAGTGCATGGATTTGCATATATGCAAAATACGGTTTTTAATGCACAGGCTTGATTGTGTCCACATGCAGAAGTTCCTAGCGCGGTTTTTCAAATGTTGTGCCATCACTCAACACACTGGTAAAGTTTGATAGATTTAACGCACTGAATCTACACGCAATGTCAGCTAGAAATCCGAATTAACGCCGAATAAAAGGAAAATGTGGCACTTTAACGCTTTGGAACAACTCTGCGCCTGAACAGGCATGTTTATCGATCGTTAAAGCAGCACAAAGGAACGGCTCTGCACCTCTCTAGTCGTGACTTCCTCCTTCTCGGACACTTTGACGAGCAGCCGGTCGTTCTCGAGCTCCAGGGACCGCACGCGGTCGATGTAGACGGCCAGGCGGTCGTTGAGCGCCCGCAGGTCCTCCTTCTCCTGCAGGCGCGAGATCCGCGCGGGGCTCAGCGGCGTTTGGGCGGCCGTCGCTCGGCTCGACTCGCGGCTCGGGGTTGCGGTCGCCATATCGCTTCACGCTACAGACCCACTTCAGCTCAAATAAACACTCCTCCGAGTTCCACTTCGGCCCGGTGTACGCAGCGACCTCCGCTTGGAGCTTGGAACGGTTTTCCGGTGTGTTTGGAAGTTTTTGTTTTGAATGAATCCGTGTTTTGTAGTCCGAGTGCTGGTTGGCTGTCTCTGAAACAGCGGTGTGAAAAGAAAATGGCCGCCGCTAACGTAAAACCGCGCCAAAATCCAGCCGAGGTGGTCATGGGAGTTGTAGTCCGAAACTCCAAAAGCCTCCAACAACAAGGAGGACATTTGTTTATGTTTAAATTATTGATCTTTTTTTTTTCTTTTGTGTTTTTTCATATTTCGTTTTTTAGTTTTATGCATATTTACAACGAGGTGGAAAAGATTGTATTATATTATATTATATTTATTCTATGCTTTTTTTCTGCTGTGATGTTTCATATTAGGTTATTGTGTTTTGTCCGTATTTTTAACTTTTGTTTGTGGCTCAATAATTCACGCATTCATTTGTAAATGTCAGTGCAATTTGAAACAAAAATTAAAAATACTACACCAATACTACAAAACAACCAAGGAACTAGACTTTACAAGCCACTTAAATGCGTTTAAAATGCTTTTTTAAATAACATCCAACAAATAAGCTAAATATAAAAAAAATAAGCATCATTTTCCAAACATGTGCCATTCTTTTATTATTGTTATTTTTTTTTACTTCGAGAAAGAATGCAGAATTAAAATAAAATGCCACATTTCAAATCGAATAGTGTATTATTATTATTATTATTATTAGGGGAGAAAAACACATGCATTAAAAATAATAATCTGCAAGATGTTGTTTTAGTAAAAACGAAGCTTTGATTCTCTTCTAGGCGGCGCCTCTTAGTTTTCCCGCGAACTCTTTTGTTGTTGTCGCGCGTGAATGATCAACTTCCGCCTCGCTGCGGTCCTTCCGGTTTGGACGCCATTAGCTAAACACAGGTAAGAATCGCCGGAGAACCGCGAGTGATAAAATCGCGTTGATATCTAATCCATCGCGTCTCAAATCAACACAAAAGCGCTTGCTTTGGTAAATATAAACTATAACAAGTGATTGCCGACCGCTATTGTGAACGTTAAGCGCGATGTTTGTTAGTTCTCCAGCCTTTC
Source organism: Sinocyclocheilus anophthalmus (assembly GCA_018155175.1). Taxonomy (NCBI): domain Eukaryota; kingdom Metazoa; phylum Chordata; class Actinopteri; order Cypriniformes; family Cyprinidae; genus Sinocyclocheilus; species Sinocyclocheilus anophthalmus. Next base: position 651,931 of record JADLZN010010661.1, on the reverse strand, counting down.
ACTCCGAGTAGCGATTCTCAACCGCCGTTACATCATATATATATATATAATCTAAATCGTGAAATTAATCTCCGTTATTATGGGATATTGGTATATAATGACTTTAAGTGGTTCTATAGCCGCCTAGGCACACACAACAAGTGTTTTCATACAGTAACTGTCTATGATTTTGTATTAAAACGCGTTTTTCTCTCTCCTCAGACATGGCCATCAGGTATCCTATGGCGGTTGGTCTTAATAAAGGCTATCCAGTGACCAAAAACCTTACCAAGCCCAAGCAGAGCCGCAGGAGAGGAGTGAGTCCACATCTGACACTCATTTGACCATCAAACTAGTTTCGGGGAATTCAAGCTTTCTGGGAGCGGAGCGTCTTAAAGTTATATTCATGTTGCGTACACTGCAGAAAAGTACTATCTTTCAGTGTTTGTCTTGATTAACAACACAATAATTAAAGGCACAAACTAAGTCACAATGAGCTTATGCATAAAACAAGAGCGAGTATCTGTGTATGAAGACTCGTTCCCGTCGGCAGATATTCTAGATTTAGTCCATTAAAGGGGTCATATGATGCTTTTTTTAAAGATCATTATTTGGTGTAACAGAATATGTTGACATGCTTTAATGTTCAAAAAACACATTATTTTTCAAATACTGTACATTATTGTAGGTCCTCTATGCCCCGCCTCTCTCAAACGCTTCGTTTTCTACAAAGCTCCTCCTTCCGACAAGCGCAGTCTGCTCTGATTGGCCAGCTGACCCAGTGCATTGTGATTGGCCGAACACCGCAAGCACTCGTCGGAAATGTAACGCCCCTTACCATAATCGCCAGCTTCATCTTTCAAAATAAATGTAAAGACAGAGCCCGAAAGGGGAACAGAGTCGCGTGATAGACACAGTGATGAAGCTGGTTTGTGATGTGACCCCCCCTGATTCTGATGCTGTGATGCAGAGCAGCAGTAGATGTTAGTGAAGCATCAGGACTGAAGCTCTGGATCAGCTGAGGGAGGGGCTTGCTCTCTCTCTCTCTCTCTCTCTCTCTCTCTCTCTCTCTCTCTCTCGCTCTCGAATAATTAATTCAAGTAGCTAAATGTTATAATTAATTCAAATAAATGTGATCTTACCGCACTCTTCTCTTTCTGATCTGAAGCGGGCAGAATGCGGAGCTAACGAGCTGTAGCTTCGCGTCAGGTGGTTCTTACCGTCACGTTGTGCATTAAAATCATTAAATGTACAGCAAGCCGTGCGTTATCCCTTATGTGTTCGCTCTTTAGCAGCAGTTATTTACAGCAATATTTAAATGACACCCTGGTCATTCTTGGTGTACCCAAAATGGTCCCACACAATTGACAGGCATTTCTCTGGTGGAAATAAAGATTCGCTGTTTGGTCCCTCTGTCACAGAGTTAATCTAATACATGTAGTAGCCTCCGTGCCTCTGATAAGCACAGCATTTTAAGCTGGAGCACCGCTAGTGTAAATTTGTTTTCGTTTTGCGCACGTTGCAACTGTTCCGTTCTGTGCAACAGAAACACTCGGTGTAGTGGAACCTTTACGATTAATTAACCGTGACGTTTTAAAGCGCAGTTAATCGTTTATTGAAATGTTAACCTAATGCTGCGTTCCAGACAACTCGGATATAATAACTATTATATTACATTATATTACATTTATACGTATAATATTATACTTAATAATAGACTTTCTACAAAAATAAATATATAATATATAATATTCAAGAAAGTTATTTCCGGTTGATACATTGGTTTTCGTGCACGTCAGTAAGTCATATTTCCTACATTACTTCTTTTGTTCAGTCATTCAATTTAGATGTGTATTACTATTTTTTTCTGCCATTTTTAATTATTTCATTTATAAATTCATTTCGAGTAGTAAAGTGTACATAAAGTTAAAACAATTCCAAACTCCAGAGCACTCGTAGATCTGCGATGATTTTCAAGTGCTACTTAAGTTATGATGCTTTTGGGAAACACCCCGTAATATTAAGATCAGTCCGTCGGTTTTTGTTTACGACAACTAGGCTTGCAAAAGCTTTGGGAAACGCTCCCTGGTAATTCCAAGAGGTTCCCGTCTTCTATCACAATGAAGTTTTTTTTGAGGAACATTCCAGGATTTTTCTCCGTATAATGGACTTCAATGGGGATCATTGGGTTGGAGGTCCAAATTGCATTTTTAATGCAGCTTCAAAGAGCTGGTTTCTCTAGATAAGACTCTTATTCCTCGGCTGGGATCCTGTAGAGCCCTTTGAAGCTGCATTGAAACTGCAGTTTGGACCTCCAACCCAATGATCCCCATTGAAGTCCATTATACGGAGAAAAATCCTGGAATGTTTTCCTCAAAAACCTTCATTGTGACTGAAGACGTGAACCTCTGAAATAACCAGGGCTGCGTTTCCCAAAAGCTTCAAAGAGCTCGACAGGATCCCAGCCGAGGAATAAGAGTCTTATCTAGAGAAACCAGCTCTTTGAAGCTGCATTAAAAATGCAATTTGGACCTCCAACCTGTTGGCTCCCATTGAAGTCCATTATACGGAGAAAAATCCTGGAATGTTTTCCTCAAAAACCTTCATTGTGACTGAAGACGTGAACATCTCGGATGACATGGAGGAGAGCAAATTACCAGGACGTTTTTATTTTGGAAGTGAACTAGTCCTGCTAATACAAGAGCATATTGACACATTGTGTTCCTTTCCGTTTGCTCTTATGTCTTAAATTCGCCGTCATAAAACCTGCAGAAACCGTGGGATTTCTCCCGTCATGCACTGCCATATGCACGATATTATACCAGTGTAATCGCGTTTAATGTGGCCTTGTTCTTGCGTTCCAGCATCTGACCAAACACACCAAGTTCGTGCGCGACATGATCCGCGAGGTGTGCGGTTTCGCGCCCTACGAGAGGCGCGCTATGGAGCTGCTGAAGGTGTCCAAGGACAAACGTGCCCTCAAGTTCATCAAGAAAAGGGTACGTGTTGAATTTTTCAAGTTGATCTCATTGGTGTTCCCAGTCAAGGATGACCCGCCTCGGAGAAATCACTTGGTCAACTGGTTTTCTTCCAATTAGCACAGGTTTTGTATTTCTTTTAGGATCCGATTGATCGTAAGCCTCAATGATCTGAGCTTATGCTCCTCAGTTTTTGAGGGAGTACTTAATAAATGATCCACAAATAAAGCTTCTTCTTTTTTTCCACTCATCAATGAGGCCTGCGTTCAGGCAGCTCCAAAAAGAACTACAAAACCCGTCCTAACTGGAAGAACACAAACCAAAAGATTGAATCCAATAATATAGCACAAGACATTTATAAGCAATTTTGTTACACAAGTGTAATAGTGGGAGGAAATGTCCCTAAAAAGCTCATTTTTCCTATCATACCTTGTGTAAGCAAAGTCAGAACGCTTTAGTCACATCACAAATAAAATACACTTTTTTAAAAAATTAGTTATATATTGGTTCGTATATCATGCTTGGAACAAAACATTTGAAGCAACTTTAACATGTTTTAAACCATTTGTACAAAATCTGAAAAAAGATGGTATTGTTGGAACGAGAAATAAGATTTTGCAATTTATTTATTTTTTAATAACTGAAATCTTTAGTTCAGATTTTGTTCTTCTCCGATACTAAAGGTTGTTATTTCAGATTCGAGATGCTGTTTGAGTTTGATTTGTTGTATGTTAGTTTGCATTTTATTTTAATTAAATTACATTTTTTAATTTGAGTTAGATTTTTTTTAAGATGTAGATTTTGATTTTATTTATTTTTAAGTTTTAAGTAATTGTGTAGTTTTTATTGGGTTTTTTAATGCGTTCGTATAGTTTTCAATCATTTTTTATTTTATTTTAGTAAGTTAAACTAGTTTATATATGTGTGTGTGTGTGTAATACATACAGACACACACACACACAGTATGTGTATATATATATTATTTTTTTTTTTTTCAGTTGTAGAAGTTTTTTTCCAATTAACCAATTTGGATAACTAGAATGATCCAGCATCTGACCTTATGTTTACATGAAGCAGCCACTAAGTTATATTTAGCACATCAAGCTGCTGTTGTAGTACCTGCACAATATCCTGATGATCTGGTTGTTGTTTTTTCATATTGTGTGTGTGTGTGTGTGTGTGTGTGTGTGTGCGCGCGCGCGTGCGCAGGTGGGAACTCACATCCGCGCCAAGAGAAAGAGGGAAGAGCTCAGCAACATTCTGGCCGCGATGAGGAAAGCTGCTGCCAAGAAGGAGTAGCCTGTATTATGACTAATAAATGTGTGTAAAAACAAGCTTGTGTCTCCTGTGCTTCACTGAAATGCGTCAGTCACTGGTGGACTGGAGTTACTCATACTTGCAGTATGCTTGGCTTATTTAAACACTTCATGATCCACGGCTTTGACCACAGCGTTTTTGCAATACTGAAGAAACTGAAAGTAAGTAATGTCTGAAATGGTGGTTTTCAAACCATTATCGCATATCAAAAATTTGTGTGTGTAGAAACCTTATGCATTTCAATCAAATCAGTCAAAAAGATAATTGTAGTTGATAGCACTTGTGTTTCAGGTAAAGTGCAGTGCATTGTGGGACATGTAGTTGGTGATCTGGTTATCTTATGCATGTATATAAAATATAGTTGCATGCAAATAAGGTAACGGGTAAAATTTGAAAATGCATGAATTTATATCAGCGTCGCCTGATTTTTGCAGAATATGTAAACTAATTCTACGTTAAATGCGTGCATTCGTATACATCTGAACTTCACTATAGTTGAATTATTTCTAACTTAAGTAATAAACTGAATTCAGATTAAATGTTTGCGCTCTATAGTCTTATAGTTGATGTTTGAAACATCTGATTTGATAACTATAATCAAAAAGCAGTCTGATTATATTACCTAAAATGTGTAATGTAATGGATTACGTGGCTAACTAAGTTTTTTGCCATGCAATTTGGAATCGGTAACAGACTACAATTTGTAATCTACCCAGCTCTGATATGTTTTACACGTGTTTAAATAAGCGTACCCCGTGTATTCTGACATCCCTGGATATCTACTCACCCTTAAACCACTCCTAGATGAAAGAAAGCATACAAAAATGATAAAAACAGCCATGAAGTAGCTTTCTACTGAGAGAACATCCACACACGCTGTTCCATAATATATATATAATGTAAATGATTTGAGAGAGTACAATTAAGGCAGTTATTTACAAATATGACACTCGTGATGAAATTGGATGTGATTATAAAATCTTCACTAGAGGCTTTCGGGATCCCAGAGTCTCAAACGTTTCAGGAATCTCAGACTTTCACGTCTCACAAATCAAGAGGCCACAGCGCAGCATTTACGTGCTACTTCTGTGGGATAAAAACTCCCAACGACAGAAAGGATTGATTAGCCTGGTTCTGTGTGCTCGTGATTTCCTGACACGGAGGATTCAGGATCGCAGCATACCGAAAGATAAAACCGCACTCCGTGTTATTGTCCAGAGAACACGATTTTGTAGATCTCGCTGTAGTTTTCCACGAAATGCACTTCCAGCCCTTCGGTGATGTACTCTGCCAGGTCTGAAAAGTCCTTTCTGTTTTCTGCAGGCATGATGATGCAGGTTACGCCAGATCTCTTCGCCTACCGGAAGAATTAAAACATATTAGCAAATACGTATATTAAACATGCATATGTGACCCTGGAGCACAAAACCAGTCATAAGGCTCAATTTTTCGAAATTGAGATTTATGCATCAGCTGAAAGCTGAATAAATAAGCTTTCATTGATGTATGGTTTGTTAGGATCGGACAATATTTGGCTGAGATACAACTATTTGAAAATCTGGAATCTGAGGGTGCAAAAAAATCTAAATATTGAGAAAATCATCTTTAAAGTTGTCCAAATGAAGTTCTTAGCAATGCATATTACTAATCAAACATTAAGTTTTGATATATTTACGGTAGGACATTTACAAAACATCTTCATGGAACATGATCTTTACTTAATATCCTAATGATTTTTGGCATAAAAGAGAAATCTATAATTGTGACCCATACAATGTATTGGGCTATTGCTACAAATATCCCCCAGCGACTTAACACTGCTTTTATGTTTTGTGCATTACCGTGTCATTCACATACATTCTTAGACTATTTGCTGTACAAATATGCATTTTAAAGAAAAACTCAATAGATACTAGTTGAAACTTTGTGGGGCAAAATTATATTGAAACAATCATATTGTATAAACCTGCAGTAAAATGTTTGTTTGTAAACACAGTGTGGTCTTCGTCTCTGCTAGCTTACAGCAATGGTCTTCTCCTTGATTCCTCCAACAGGCAGGATCTTCCCGGTCAGGGACACTTCTCCCGTCATGGCCACGTTCTGACGCGCTGGTGTGTTGGTGGCCAAGGACAGCAAAGCAGTCACAATTGTGCATCCGGCACTCGGCCCGTCTTTGGGAGTTGCACCCTGAACAGATTCCCAGCTTTAGTTATTACAAGAAACAAACTGCTTTTTAACACCTACCTTGCACTCCTGGAGGGACACCTCCAGTCTTCAGGATTACTAGAAACTTCCAAGCAAGTGTGTTGGAGCCAAACTCTGTAGGACATTGGCCCACCAGGAGCAGGAATGGACAACTCTGGAACAATTGGCAGTCCCCAGCTTTGTCCCCAACTGTGGATGTTCAAGAACCAACTCAGTGATTTAACAGGATAGTTCACCCAAAAATGAAAATTACCCCATGATTTGCTCACCCTCAAGCCATCCTAGATGTATATGATTTTATTCTTTCAGACAAATACAATCGGAGTTATATTAAAAAGTGTCCTGGCTCTTCCGAGCTTTATAATGGCAGTGAATGGGTGTTGAGATTTTGAAGCCCAAAAAAACCCCAAAGTGCCTCACATTGCTCCGGGGGGTTGATAAAGGCCTTCTGAAGTGAATCATTTGTGTAAGAAAAATATCCATATTTATAACTTTATAAACCATAATCTCTAGCTTCCTCTAACTGTTGTACACGATTTCAAAGGCGATCCGGCCAATAAGTAACGAACCGGGTTGGGTATCGCGTTTTTTTTTCCGGCTTGGTTTGAATATCGTTACAACCCTATACACAGGTTTGCAGAAACTAGAGATTATGGTTTATAACGTTTAAAATATGGATATTTTTCTTACACAAACGCATCGATCCGCTTCAGAAGGCCTTTATTAACCCCTCAGAACCGTGTGAGGCACTTTTTTTGGGCTTCAAAATCTCAACACCCATTCACTGCCATTAAACAGCTCGGAAGAGCCAGGACACTTTTTAATATATCTCCGATTGAAAGAAGAAAATCATATACACCTAGGATGGCTTGAGGGTGAGTAAATCATGGGGTAATTTTCGTTTTTGGGTGATCTATCCCTTTACATCTACTTTAACCTCATACTGCAGGGTTGTCCAACCGCACACCTCCTGGAGGGCCACTTTCCTAATTCAACACACCTGAACAAGTCTTCAGGAATACTAGAAGCGTCTACCAGGAATACTAGGAGCCAAACTCTGCCGAAAAGTGGCCCTCCAGGAGAAGAGTTGGATAACTCTGGACAAGTGTAATCTTCACCTCATGCATGGCTGTTTAAAACCTACTTGAACTCTCTTTTCCAATCGTTGTTGTCCAATCGTGCTCCTTGAGGCCCACCTTCTTCCAACACATATGAACAAGCCTATTAAAGACTTCAGGATTAGCAGAAACTTCTAGGTAGGTATGTTTGAGCCAAACTCTGCAAGAAGGTGGCCCTCCATGAGCAGGACTGGACAACTCTGGACAACTGCAATCTTCACCTCAGGCACATGGAGGTGTATGTGGGAGCCCACAAGGAAATCGTTGTCAGGTTGTTCCTTCATGAGGAACGAGCGGGCAAATGTGAACGCAATCTTGGCGCTTTCTTTCATCACGTCTCCCAGCTGCCCCGTGAGCTCCAGCGATCCCTCTTTGGAACCATCTTTCCCTTGCGGTTCTCTCGGTCGCCTCAGAGATGTCTCGATGAAGAGCGTCGAGCCACCTGTGGAGGAGAGTAGAGTCGTTTCTTTGAGGTTTTGTGGGCTTAACATCTTTAGGAGTGTTCCCACCAATTCTGGTGCCACTAAGCATTACGAAAGTTCACCGGAAACTAGCATACCAATCTTGGGCTTGAATGCTCTTGGTTGAACCCTTACCCATTGCCGTCCATGCCAGTCCCATGACAACTCCCGGCGGTGTGACGTCATACATCCGGTCCACAGTGAAGATGGGCTTCCCGACATAATCCTGAAGGTTCTCCGGAGTGACGTTGACCTCCGTTTCCTCGCCATTGACAATCCGGAACGCTACTTTCCGGAACACCTGCAAAGGTACCAAACTTAGCTACACTTGCAGAACACTCATAAAGACGAGTAAGAAGTTAGTTGTACCTTCTCGACTTGCTTCTGAAGGTTCCTGACGCCGCTCTCCCGGCAGTACTGTCTGATGAGGACACTCAGAGCATCGGGGGTGATTTTCGCCTTCTCCTTATCCAAACCGCATAGAGTTCGCAATTGGGGTACCAAGTATCTCTGTGGTGGTTATAAAGGACTAAGTAAAGTCGAACTCTTGTGCCAACAGCCTTGCATCCAGTAAAACTGACTCTCGGAAGCGACTTCCAGTTAGAGGGACAATCACCCTGAAGCAGCTTGGGGTTTAAGTAGGGCTGGGCGATATGGCCAAAAAATTATCACAAACGTTTTCATATAAATATCACGATAAATTTCAAATCGTTCTTTCTTTCAAGTTTAAAGGCAGATTTTTGCTCCTAAGTGAAAGTTGTAGAAAGCAGACCAATAAATGTAGTTTGAAACGTCTCAGAACGTGACAAACTCTTCACGCTTTTCAATTCTTTAGACTTTTCCAGTCCTTCTTCCTTCATAAATAAATTTTTCTATATTGATATTTATTTTTGTTAAGCAGGTTTGTGTTCCTGACGTGTATCTTCAGCGCAGTTTGCAGTGCAGGCTGCAATATTAATATCAGTACATTGTTTTCTCTCTTAGAAATGCACATTTGACAGTAGCTCGAGTTACGATGCAGATGTAATTTAATGTTCATTATCAAAAACAGTAACTATAGTATCTGTAAAAATGGTTACAACCTAATTATTATATGGTGAAATGTCATAATTCTGACTGAGTTTTCTTGAGATTAACCATTGGTCTTCCATAGTAGCGTACATTTAGATCATGATAACCACAGTTAAAACCACACATACAGCACCCCAGTACCATGATAAACATATAACTGTGTAACTGTGGTTTCTAGGTATTTGTAAGAAAAATACATTTAGTATAAATGCACAAATGCTATAGCTTAATCACAAAAAATGCTGAAATTAAGCATATGCCATTACTCCTTTAACACATACATGTCTACAATAATAACATAATAAAATTCTATATGAATATCCCTCATTCCTGCCCCAGTACCATGGTGCAGCCAGTGTTACTACAGTAAATGAATGGTAAATGATGGCGGTTTGTAGATGTAAAGTCTTCTGACTGTCTCGTTGCACACAGTTTCATCTGGGCTCTAAACTGGTTTAAATCACAGTCATTTGTGTTCTTTGTGGCTCACAGCTTTTTAATTACCGGTCTTGAACCTGCAACCTTCCGGTTGCCAGTTCTGAGCTTTAACAACTATCCCAGAGCCAAAAAGGACCAAGTCGAACTCTGATGCCAACTTCAAGTCATGCAGTGAAACAGTGAGACTTTGGAAGCGACTTAAATGGACAATCGCCTTGAAGCAACTTAAGCAAGTTAATTGACTTGCTCAAGGCTCACTAACTACCGGACTCGAACCAGCAACCTTCCGGTTCGAGTTTTACCGACTATAACAGATCCAAACTCTAAACCTGACCCAAGAACATGTTGAGTTTCAGGTAAAGAGATCACGAAGTAAACGTACCTCCGCAATGGCCAGTTTCTCCTGAGCAACGTAACCTGATATGTTGATCATTTCCATTCGGTCTCTTAAGGGTTCGGGAATGGTGTCGAGAACATTGGCTGTACAAATGAAAAGCACCTGAAAACACCAATGAAGATACAATGAAACCAGAGTCTCCTTCAAACAAATGTGGATTTTTGCTAGTTTATACCTTAGACAGGTCAACGGGCACATCCAGGTAGTGGTCAAGAAAGTTAGCGTTCTGTTCTGGATCTAAAAGCTCAAGTAGTGCCGAAGATGGGTCACCCTGGTAACCTCGGCCTATTTTGTCAACCTGCACAACAAGATTAATACAGTATCAGTCATTTCAACATAATTAAGAACCAAAATTTTTGTATAAGGTAGGGTTAAGATTCGATTTGTATGTCGTGCCTCATCAATAAGGACCAATGGGTTTTCAGTCTTAGTTTTCTTTAGACATTGGATGATTTTTCCTGGCATTGCACCAACATATGTTCTCCTGCAATGTGCAAACAAAAAAAAGTACATTACTGAATACTTAAAAGTTTGAAAATAAGCACATAATGGTCATTATCACATACCTGTGGCCTTTAATTTCCGCCACATCTGTCATGCCTCCCACGCTAAAGCGGAAGTATTCGCGATTAAGGGCTCTGGCGATCGAGCGGGCGATACTGGTCTTTCCAACTCCAGGAGGCCCATAGAAACACAAGATCTTTCCCTGTGTGCTGCCTCTTAGCTGGCTTACGGCTATGAACTCCTGCATGAATGAACAATGACTGGGGTTAAGAGGATTAAGCAAGCAAATTTTTCCCATTCTCAGGGGATAAAGGTTGAGGCGCTCATGCTTGTGTTTTACCAGAATGCGTTTCTTGACGTCCTCCATTCCATAGTGGTCCTCTTCCAACACCTCTCTGGCTTGAGCCAACTTCAGGTTTTCCTCGCTGTTGGTGCCCCATGGCATAGAGGTCAGCCAGTCTAAGTAGTTACGGGTAACGCTGGGGATTTGGAAAAAAGAAGAATCAAAGTTTGATTTAATAAAATACCACCTTAAAGAGGTCAAGTTTGTGGAACATGGCGGCTGGTTTGTTGCTGGTCTATCAGGTCAAAACTAGGTCAACCAGCTCGTAGTCTAACTGATCAGCCATCTAGTGCAGCTTATGACCAGCTAGAATTCATGTACAACCATCCTAAGCTGGTTTTGTTAACCTTTATGTGGTTCTAATGTGGTCTACCAGCTCCACAAGTGGTTAGTCCAATGGATAAACCTTCTAGAGCAATTTGAAGTAGCTAAAGACCAGCTAGAATCCATGCACAACCATCCTAAGCTGGTTTTATTAACCTTTATGTGGTTCTAAGTTGGTCTACCAGGTCCACAACCGGTTAGTCCAATGGATGAACCTTCTAGAGCAGCTTGAAGCTGCTAAAGACCAGCTAGAATCCATGCACAACCATCTTAAGCTGGTTTTATTAACCTTAATGTGGTTCTAAGGTGGTCTACCAGGTCCACAAGCGGTTAGTCCAATGGATGAACCTTCTAGAGCAGCTTGAAGCTGCTAAAGACCAGCTAGAATCCATGCACAACAATCTTAAGCTGGTTTTATTAACCTTAATGTGGTTCTAAGGTGGTCTACCAGGTCCACAAGTGGTTAGTCCAATGGATGAACCTTCGAGAGCAGTTCAGAGCAGCTAATGACCAGCTAGAATCCATGTACAACCATCTTAAGCTGGTTTTAACGGGTTTTATCAACTTTGTTGCTGGACTAAGGTGGTCTACCAGGTCAAAACCAGGTCCACAAGCTTGTAGTCCAACAGATCAATCTTTTAGTACCCATGTACAACCATCTTAAGCTGGGTTTTCAGCTTCTTTCACATTTTTATGGACATTAAAGGGCTCATGAATTGAGAAATCAACTTTTACTTGAGCTTTTGATATATAAGAGATCATCGTGCTAAAAGAATATCCTCAAAGTTTCAGAACTGAAAACATCCTCGTTACTGAAATAAAAGCTTTTATTGACACCAGGCCTAGCGAACGCCAGATCCTGGAATGTGCCTATCTATTATAGATAGGTTAATTAGTTTATAACAATGACTAACTCTTACTTGAACTCTGAGGAGTGGTTATCTAACAGTCCCAGTTTGTTCAGCTCCTCGTTAATTACATCCATGATGTGTTGAGGTACGGTCCGATCCTTCAGCCTCTCCCTGAACTTCTCCTCGATGGCGTCTTTGTCCTCTTTCTCCAGGCCGAGCTCCTTCTTAATGATCTTCAGCTGCTCCTGGAGGAGGTACTTCCTGTGCGTCTGCTTGATCTTCTCTTCAACCGGGGGGTGGGGGGGGGGGGGGGGGAAAAGGGGGGGGATGGGGTGGGGTTGGGGGGGGGGGGGGGTGGGGTGAGCACGAGAGTCGCGGCGTTAAATGAAAGGAAACCCAAACGAATAAGCAACGGCATGTCAAGAACTGTACTCATTTGTTCCCTCACCTCCCTGCCGAGACGCTGCTGTAGTTTACTCAGCTCGTATTCTTTCTTCAGCAGAGAAAGTGCCTTGTACAGTCGCTTGGGAATCTGCAAACACAGTTTCCATGTTAGATACTCATAAACGTTCAGCGAAACCCGTTTGGAGGTCATAAACGTACGTTTGTTTCCTCCAGGACGTCCTGTAGCTCGTGTGATTCTGCGCCGGTCAGTGCTGCCCCCATGTCGCTCAGGTAAATGGGATTATCCACCACTCTCTGACCCGCCTGCATCATCTGGAGCACAGACTCTCTACCAAACAAACATGTTCAGTAATAGCGCCTTAGCTTGCAGTTTTAAACACCTTCTTTATCTATATTACCTGTACAGTGGATTCAGAGCAATAATGTCACGGATAGTCTTGACGATCTCAGCAGTCAGGGCCTGGTTTGAAACAACGAAAATAAAAAAGGTGAAAATAAAAAAAATGAGTTAATATTTCTCATTTTTAATGTTTTAAAATAAGCTTTGACTGAAATAAAATAAACTTCAACTAAATGCTAAAAGCAAGATTTTTGTTTAGTTTGAGTTGAAGCACTAAAAAAATAAAATAAGCATTGGCCATTTAGCATGCATTTTAAATAATAATTAAAATTAAACAAAAAAAATATACCCATTTTAAAATTTTGACAAATAAAGTAAAATATATAAAAACTTAAACAGCTAGTTGATAAAGGCAACATTTTTTATTTCTGTTTAGTTTAAGCTGAAGTACTAAAATATCTGAACAAAAATTTTAAACTAAAATATAAAAATTACAAAAAAAATGAAAGACAATAAATAAAAGCTATATGGACATTTTAAAATAAAAATGTTGACCGAAATAAAAATTTTATATTAAAACCTATAAATTTGTAAAAGGCAACATTTCTAATTTTTGCTTTTTAGGTACTAAAACAACTAACGTGTAAATAAAATGAATAAGCAAAATATATTACATATTTAAAAAAAAAAAAAAATGTTGACTGAAAAACTAAAAATAAAAAAGTATCAACTAACAACCTAAAGTTTTCACTACTTGCTAAATTCAAATTTTTGTTAAAGTTTGAAGTCCAAAAATAACCAAACTAAATAACATTTTTATTTTAAAGTTATATATAAAAAAGAAATATTGTACTCCAAATAAAATGTAAAAAAATAATAATAATAATTTATATATATATATATATAGTTTATAGTTAACTATCATTTATAGTTAAGTACTAAATAACTAACACTAAAACCAAAATTATAAACTAAAACCTAATAAGAATGACAAAAACACACTACAAAATCATGAAAACTTTCAAATGAAATGAAAACAGAAAATATACGAATGAAAACTATAAGAAGATACCAAGCGCCACTGACCTTGACCTCTTCTGTGACCTGGAACTCCTCGTGGACCAGGTTGTCCACCTCCACCATGAGGACGCCGGGCAGAGGAAGCGCCTCCACCACAAACTGGGCCTCTCGCACCTTCTCCTCCATCACCTCCGGCAGCGACGCGGTCCCCTTGCGCTACCGTTTCGGCTTGTCCGCCGCAGAGGCTTTTCGGCCTGCTTCGCCCTACACCTCCACTACTCGTCTCCTCCGTATTCCACGTCCAGCTGCTTATTGATGCGGATTCTGGGAAGCAATGGACAAAAACTTTCCTGAAATACTCCCGTCCTTCTCACTTAGTGACATATCACAAATTTTTTTTACAATAAAAAATTAAAAAAATTATAATAAATAAATTTTCAAAATACCATAAATAAATTATAATGATATATATAATATAATATTTTTATTAATTTAACAAAGTACTACATTTTTATTCCCTCTAAGAGGTTCATGAATGGAACGCAGTGTTTTATAAAAATACAATGGTAAAATTAAATTTCAATAAATATAAAATATAATTTCCATTTCATGTTAAATTAATAAAAAACAATAAATACATTAACATTTATTTTCCAAAATAACTGTGTAAATTGTTTTCTTGTTATATATGATTTATTTAGTTATTTATTATACGTAATTTTTGAACAGCCAACCGGTTTTGTATTCTTATGTCCCATCTATTATCCTAACAAGCCTAGCAACTAATCTAGGACATGCTAACAACATGCTAAACCATGCTAGCAATGTGCTAAACCATGCTAGCAATGTGCTAAATCATGTGATAAACATGCAAACAATGTGTTAGATCATGCTTACATGCTAAAACATAGCAGTGTGTTAAAACATGTTAGCAACATGCTAGCAGCATGCTAAAACATGTGATAAACATGATAGCAATGTGTTAGATCATGCTAACATGCTAAAACATAGAAGTGTGTTAAAGCATGTTAGCAACATGCTAGCAGCATGCTAAAACATGTGATAAACATGATAGCAATGTGTTAGATCATGCTAAAATGCTAAAACATAGCAGTGTGTTAAAACATGTTAGCTTTGTTTTAAAACATGTTAGCAGCATGCTAAAATCAGTGATAAACATAAGCTAACAATGTTAAATCATGCAACATAACAGTGTGTTAAAACATGTTAGTTATGTTTTAAAACATGTTTGCAATGAGCTAGCAGCGTGTTAAAATGTGATAAACACACTAGAAATGTTAAATCATGCTAACATACTAAAACATGCCAACAATGTGATATGCTAGGAATATGTTAAATAATGCTAAAAATGTTCTAAAATATGTTAGCTATGTTTTAAAACATGTTAACACAATGCTAACCGTTTGCTAAATCATGTTCGCAACATTCTAAACCATACTATCAGCATGCTAGCAACATGCTACATCATGTGATAAACATTCTAGGAATGTGTAAAATAATGCTAACATCGGACCTACGATGTTCGCACAGCGGCCGAAAAAGTGGGCGAAAAAAATCCTTACATTGACGGAATGTTCGTGAATTTTAATCTCACTCATGACTTATCTTTTCAAGTAACCAATATATAATGACCTATAATCTTCATAGCCACACCCTAGCAACCACCCCATAGACTTCCATTTAAACCGATCAAAGGGGATATCTTTGGATAGAAGTGTCATAGAAACATGGGTGTTTTGCTCTTTTGACACATACTAGCAAACAGGGCTTCCATCATGCATGCTACACATGCTAGCAGTGAATAGCTACATGTTAATAGTGATTAGTTAGCTAAATGATAAATCAGGCTAAGAACATGCTAAGAATTCTATAAAACTCCATAGTGACGATCTGTGACAACCACCAACCACCTAGCAACATGCTAGTAACCACCCAGAACATCCTGGCAACCGCCTAGCAACGCCATAGCAACCACCCAGAACTCCCTAGCAACCGCCAAGAATCACCCTAGCAACCATCCAGGTTACCATAGCAACTGCCAAGCAACCACCCAGGATATCCTAGCAAACAGCTAACAACACCATAGCAACCACCCCAAACACCCTAGCAACCGCCTAGCAAACACCCAAACCACCCAGAACACCCTAGCAACTGCCTAGCAACCACCCAGAACCCCCTACCAACCAACTAGTAACCACTCAATAACACCCAGCAACTACCCAGAACCCTAGCAACACCCTGGTAACCACCCAGAACACCCTAGCAACAACTCATAACACCCTAGCAACCACCCAGAAACACTAAGCCAGACACCCAGCAACCACCCAGAACACCTTAGCAACACCCTAGCAACCACCCAGAACACCCTAGCAACCACCCAGAACACCTTAGCAACCTCCTAGAAACCACCCAGAACACCCTATCAACAACCTAACACCCTAGAACCACCCCGAAACACCTTAGTAACCACCTAGCAACCACCCAGAACACCTTATCAACCACATAACTCCCTATCAACCACCAACAACACCTCAGTAACCCCCTAGCAACCACCCAGAACACCTTAGCAACACCCTAGCAACCACCAATAACACCCTAGCAACACTCATAACACCCTAGCAACCACCCAGAAACACCCCATTAACACCCTAGCAACCACCCAGAAACACCCCATTAACACCCTAGCAACCACCCAGAACACACTAGCAACCAACCTCATACACCCTAGCAACAACTCATAACACCCTATCACCACCCAGAACCCCCTAGCAACCACCCAGAACACCCTAGCAACCACCCATAACACCCTAGCAACCACCCAGAACACCCTAGCAACACCCTAGCAACCACCCAGAACACCCTAGCAACCACCCAGAACACCCTAGCAACCCCCATAACCCTCTAGCAAACACCCTAGCAACCACCCAAACACCTAGCAACAACCCGAACACCTAGCACACCTAGCAACCCCCAGAACCACCTAGTAACCACCCAGAACACCCTAGCAACCGAGTGCTGGGTTTTGCCACTGCTTTCAATTATTATTTATTGAAAGGTCTCAGATTCCTCAGGGGGTAATTCAATAAAATAATATAGCTAATGAGTTAATTTAACTAATAAAAACAGTGACTCCCTTCTTTAAAGGTAACGTGACAGATTTTGAGCATCACCTTCTGTGTCCCATCACAATCATCCGAAGTTTGTCTCCGAGGTCCTGCATCTCGTGGATCTGCACAAACGTCCCGGTGTGATAAACCGCATCCAGACTCTCCACCACATCCGACTCGTTACTGACAAACACACACACCAGGATCAACCACAGTCTGTCAAACTCATTATCTTGCTGTTCAACTCTTGCACAATCACTTACTTGTCATCCTTCTTCAAGAAAACACCAGCATATGGCTGAGCGAGACGCACTTTACCCCTCAACAGGTCCATGAGAGGCTTGTTTTTGACCTAAAGATGCCAAAACATTCACAAATGCATGCATTTAAGTGGTTGCATTCAATACTAAAAATGTAAAAAGTTAAAATAGTATATGTAGTCTTTCAATTAATCAATAAAAATGTTAGTATCCCCTATACGGATATACAGCTCTCATTGATTTACATTAAAAGCATCAGAATTCCATCATATAAATATCAGCATCTGCACCAAACTGCATTTTTTTTCTCAGTTTGAGTCTCTGAATAAAATTTAGCTGTTTTTCCTCCATATTCTCACTGTATCAGACTATCTGAGCCACGAAAGCCTGATGGAGCAAATATGATGCAGAACATAAACATGCAAACTTTTACAAATATTTTCTAAAGTTTCAAATGAACTGCTCCACTTCCAAAAATAAATCAAATAACAATAATGTAAAAAATGGCAAAAATAATTTTATATGTCACATGGTGTTTACAAGTAAGCCTTCATTTAACATCTTTATTAATCTTTTTTTAATTATTATTTAAAATTTTAATAAAATCCTTATTATTATGATTTTTTTCTATAATTATATATATATATAATCTATTTTACAAAAAAACAAAAAAAAAAAAAACACAAAATATATCTATATATTTGTAATTAATTGATTAGTCGTTTTAATAAAAAATTATTTTGTGACCCCCCCCCAAAAATCCGATTAATCGAATAAATAATTGACAGATTAATCGAATTATCAAGATAATCGTTCAATGTCATAAAATCCGAAAATATTGCAGGGAAACTTTTTTATAGATTTTTAGAGTGTATCACATAAAACTACTTGCAAACTGTTCATCTAGGGGTCAACTATAATGCACACCTTTTACATTTTTTGACATTTATGAAAATAAACTGTAAATCATACGTAAAAATAAATTCTACTTTTCACTACCGAATGGGCTCAAATGCAAAATATGCCATAATTTAAAGCTCATTAGCATTTGAGGAGAATGACTCACAGTTTGTTTGTTATTACTAAGTTCATTCTTTCTCAATGCCCTATTGCGTTTGAGCCCATTCGGTCGTGAAAAAGTAGCATTTTTTACATATGATTTACAGTAGATTTTCATAAATGTCAAAAAGCTGTGCATTATAGTTGACCCTTAGATGCACCGTTTGCAGTTTGTTTTGTGACTGTACGTCATTCTCCTCAAATGCTACTGAAGTTAGAAAAGTGTTCACCAACATCACCAACTTTAGAAACGGTCCCTAAATTTGCGAATATCGAGTCAAATCCTTCTTATTTCCCCCTAAATTCTCTTTTATTCTATCCCAAAATATTCCCAAGTGTTTTTTTTTTTGTGATATCCATTTTTAATTCTTTCTCAATTATTTTCTGTGTGTGTGTGTGTGTGGGTGTGGTTTTGTGTGAGGGTGTGTGTGTGTGTTGTGGGGTGTTGGTGTGTGTGAGGGTGTGTGTGTGTGTGTGTTTGTGTGTGTTTGTGTGTGTGTGTGAGGGTGTGTGTGGTGAGGTGGAGGTGTGGGTGTGGTGAGGGTGAGGGTGAGAGTGGTGTGTGGTTGGGTGAGGGTGGAGAGTGGTGGTGGTGAGGGTGTGTTGAGGGGTGAGAAGTGGGTTGTGTGTGAAGTGTTTGTTGGGTGTTATGAGGGTTGGTGGTGGGGGTGAGAGTGTGTTGTTTGTGAGGGTGTGTGGTGGTGAGGGTGGTGTGGTGTGAGGGTGTGGGGTGTGAGGGGGGAGAGTGTGTGTGGGTGGGAGGGTGAGAAGTGGGTTGGTGGGGTGAGGGTGTGGTGGTGTGAGGGTGAGGGTGAGACGTGTGTTGTGTGTGAGGTGTTGGTGTATAGGGTGTGTGTGAGGGTGAGAGTGTGTGTGTGAGGGTGTGTGTGTGAGGGTGAGAGTGTGGTGTGTGTGAGGGTGAGAGTGTGTGTGGAGGGTGTGTGTGTGAGGGTGAGAGTGTGGGTGGTGGTGAGGGTGAAGTGTGTTGGTAGGTGTGTGTGTGAGGGTGGAGGGTGAGAGTTGTTGTGTGGCGGGTGTGGTGTGGGGGGTGAGGTGGGTGTGTGAGGTGTGAGAGTGTGTGGTGTGTGAAGGTGAGAGTGTTTGTGTTGAGGTGTTGTGTAGGGTGAGGGTGAGAGTGTGTGTGTGTGAGGGTGTGGGTGTGGGTGTATGAGGGTGTGTGTGAGGGTGAGGGTGTGTGTGTGTGTGAGGGTGTGAGTGTGTGTGTGTATGTGAGGGTGAGGGTGTGTGTGTAGAAATCTGTTTTAATTTCCCCCAAAATTCCTAAATGACCCAAATACTGATATTTAGCAGGTCAAACCCGACTCAAACTACTCCTAGAGAACTCATGATGAAATCCTCAGCCAACAATCAGTCACACAGCAGTAAAACTGCAGTGAAGCACAAAAACCTCGACTTTCACGTCTTTAAATGCAAGCTACACCGCCACATGTCACGGTTCAGTAGCTTCTCTACTTCTACTGATCGTCACCTCGATGATTTTGATGAATCTGGGAAACACCGGGTTTCTGTGGACGGCGATGAGCGGCAGGTTCGGGAAGACCTCGGGCACAAGCATCGTGGTGAGCGCTGTCATCTGAGGAGGAGGAGGAGTGTAGGGGCCTTCATCACCTCCGGACTCATCATCTCCAGCAGACCCGGCGCTGCTCTCGGCTCCGTCCTCTCCAGAGAAGCCGCTGCCCTGATGCCCGAACAGAAAGCGCCTCTGACAGCCGCCGGAGCCCGCCGTGACCCGACTCCACCGGCCGCTCATCACGGATGCTGCGATCCTGGCGTCGCATAAGGACTTTCTGCTGGAAATGCTGGAGTAGGAGCGGTGGAGGTGGAGGTGGAGGAAGCGGCGCGGGAGGAGCGCGTTTAACCCGGCTCTGATCGCGACTGAAGCGGCGGAGGACGCGCTGCCGGACGCCGGACTGAACGATCTCCACGCTCGCATGTACGCCGCCATCATCGCAGTCAACCAGGGCGTGCCTCGGCTCCGTCATCTCAGACAGAAGCCGCTGCCCTGAGCCCCGAATGCCGAAAGCGCCTCGACAGCAGACCGCCCCCCGCCCAGCACAGCCCCCCCGTGACAGAATCCACCGGCCACCACGCCCCCTTCATCACGGATGCTGCGATCCTGGAGTAGCATAGGGGATCTTTCTGTGGTAAGACAAGCTGGAGTAGGAGCAAGGTGGAGGGTGGACGCGTCGGAGAAGCGGCGAGGTGGAGGTGTGCAGGAGCGCGTTTATACCCGGGCCTGTTGAAATGATCGCCGACCTGAAGCGGCTCCCCGGAGGACGCGCCGCACCCCCCATCTTAATGCCGGACGCCGGACTGAACGATCTCCACGCTCGCATGTACGCCGCCATCTTTGATCTGGAGGATTCTATGCGAGGAGCACGTGACCGCGCCGCTGTCTAGTTCTGATGACGGCATGGCGCGACGCCACGCCCCCGTATTATTGCATATTATAATGAGCATGCAGGAGGATGAATGGTTTATTATTATGCGCATTTATGCAATCGATAGAATACAAGAAAAAATTACCACAGAGTAATAAAAAGAAAAGAAACAAACAAAAAAGGGACAAAAATGAAACGCTGCCGCTTATCAGTCAGTAACAGATGAAGAAAGACAGGAAGGAGCAGAAGGGGCGGAGCCATAAAGGAGGGTGGGGCAAAGGAGGGCGGAGCTATAAAAAAAGAAAAAGTTCGCTATCAAATGTACGGTATATAAAAAAAAAACGGCAGCTGTGGTTGCCGGAATTGTACTGTAAAAAAATACGGTTTTACGGTTTTAACTTAAATTTACAGTAAAATACCGTATTTTCATTAACTGATATAATGTTAATATACCAACCTACTGAAGTACTGTAATCTGTTTTGTAGCTTTGTAATACACTGATAACCACCAAATGCTGAGAAAGTCACGTGATGAACCAAAGCCCTTTTAGATAATAACATATATAGAAGGTGCACGCACAGTGTCGTCGGTTCCACACCAGCTAATCCTCTCCAATCTACGGGTTAAACACACTACGGGACATGACGGATAGAATGTACACTGCAGGTTTAAAAATCACGTTATCACAATAACAATTAGGTCTGTCCTTGTGGTTAATAAGACCCCAAAAGTACCGTGTGATATATACAAAACTGATAAGAAAAAATTAAGAAACATAGTTATTTCAACAAAAATACATCAAATTTGAAATCTAATGCAGGGAATTCTGGGAATGTCAATTTACGGTTATTCACTGTAAATTATACAGTCTTTTTCACTTCCAAAAACGGTATACTACTGTAAAATTAATGTCCAATACATGTAATGTCCAGTACAGGTGTTCACCATGTATACGGTAGGGGAATTTACCGTTAACCATTTACAGGTTTTTACTGTAGCATTTTTACAATATTTTACCGTTAAAATCACGATAATTTTTTACAGTGCATGTATCCGAGTTATTTTGGAGGGTGTAACTGGGTGTGTGTTAGGGTTATAAATGTGTATATATATATAAATTTATTTTAGTATTTAGCAGAATCCAAAGCGGATGACAAAATGAGGAGGAAAACAGAAGCCAATTCAACTGTAGTATGAAAACCAACTAAAAACAGATCACAAAAACTTTATAAATTACTACTATACACATTTAAAATAAAGAGATTTAATAAAAATGACAAATGATACCAACAAACTCCAAAACTCACATTTAAATCGAAAAAAATAAAGCCAAAAACAATCAAAAAACCCAGAGAACACCAAGGTATATAGAAAACAACAAGACTCTCAACCTATACATCAAAGAAACAAACTACATACACACACACACACACTGTACATACGCATCCATAAATGCAACATATATATTATTTAATTTCCATCCAGCCGAAGAAAAGCAGGAGCACCAACATTACAACTCAAATCAAATAAAACTAAAAACCCAATAAAATACATACACAGACACAATGTAAGTAAAATCAAAATAAATAACAAATACAAATAATAAAAAAAAAAATCAAACGACAGTAGTTTATCAGTAATCCCAAAAAACAACAACCCACTTAACTGTTACACATAGCAAGAAATATATATATGCCTATAAGTACATACCGTTCAAAAGTTTGTGATCAGTAAGATTTTTCTATTTTACCGAAGTTTCTCACCTGCTCATCAAGGCTGTGTTTATTTGATCAAAAATGCAATAAAAACAGTCATATTGTGAAACATTATTGCAAATTAAAATAACTTTTCTATTTGAATATAAATAAAAATCGAATGTATTTCTATGATGACAAAGCTGAATTATCAGCATCATTATTCCAGGTCACATGATGCCTTCATGACCAAATTATGATATAATATGCTGATTTATTAACTTGCTGCTTCATATATGTTTTGGAGGCCGGGACTTTTTCGGATTCTTTGATGAATAAAGAGTTTAAAAAAACGTGTTTTCTTTCAAAAACACAAAAATTAGACAACATACACTAGCATAAAGGCTTTGGCGGTCAGTCATTTTATTTTAGTTTTTTTAAAGAAAGATAATACTTTATTCAGCAGGATGCGTTAAAAGGATATATATATTATGGCCATGTGTTGGGGGGAGGTGGGTAACGCATTGACAAGTAAAGTCAGATTACTTTTTCAAGTAAACGAGTAATAGCTTAACGCAATTACTTTGTAATTAAGAGCATATACCGAGTTACGTTAAATAAGTAACGCAAGTTAGATTTGCTTGCAATGTATGGTTGACAGCTTGCTGTCGCCATGGTTGATCAGAAATCAGAAGATGTTACTGTCGCTCTAAAATAAATAGGAATATTTAGGGAGCAAGGATATACGGCCACCATATCGGTTGATCGGACCGAATTAAATGCTCTTTTTTGTTAATCGGATCCGGCCTTGATAGAAAAATTTGGTCCGATATCTTTAAAGAAACACACGATAAATAATTGCATTATTTCCGTCAGAGAACATTCAGATCGCCGATGTCGTTTGCAGCCTTTGTGCAAATGGTACATTGTAATATTGTGTTTATTGATGTACTATATGAATTTCTCTCATACTATGAATGCGTTGGGTTAAGTTAAAAGAGCGCTTCAGTTTAACGGTGATCGTCTTTAGCTCAGCGCACGCAGCTAAAACAGCAGTGCACAACATTAACTATGATTGGGAATGTCGTGTATATAACCTTCTAATGAGAACATTATTATAATAAAAAGTTGTGAATTCTTTGGGTTTAGTTGCCGTGTTTCAGCGCGTTGATATGGGAAGAGCGCATCCACACAGGATCACACATTCTGACTATAGCACGCAATAAAAGCATCATTTTGTACATATATAAGTTGTATATTATGTTTGTTGTATTAATATTAATCTCGGGATGCATTTCCTTGAGTTAAATAAGATGCCAGCAAAACGCTTCAGTTTACCGTGTTCATTCAGCTCTTCAGCTTCAGCACGCGCAGCTCAACGGCTGCAATTTAAAACAGTGGAATTAATTTGTTACTTTTTCAAAATCACTGATACATTATTAATAATAACAACGACTTGTATTTTTCTATTATTAGTTTCATCAGCAATATGGTTTAGTAATTAAAATAATTTAATTATTGTCCGTGCAGATGCTATTCTGTTTTATTGATCTGTGGCGTATTCATTTTGATTCTTTACACGTGTAATGATGTTCAGTGACTTGTTTGCATTATTTATGCTTTATTTTATTTATTTGTAAGACTTTTTTTTGACTAAATTTGGTAATGGGAGAGTAAAAATATTTTTAAAACGTACACCGTTCAAACTAGGCTGCTTATGTTGAAGTGTTTGGGATGTGGCTTTTAATGATGAGACCTCTCAAAAAGTATATAACAATTTGGATATAGATTTATCGGCCAACATATCGGTTATCGGCTTTCAAAAATAAAGAATAATCGGTTATCGTATCGGCCAAACTAAGTACCGTGATTAGTTACTTTTTTATGGAGTAACGCAACATTGTAACGCATTACTTTTAAAAGTAACTTTCCCCAGCACGGATATTGAGCGCTTATCATCCGTCACAAAGAAAAAAAATACGCCGCAGTCCAAGAGGTCGGCTCGGTTTGACCTCCAGACGAAGGAGGCTGGCGAGATTGTGAGGAGAGGGTCAGCGAGTGAACAGCAGCACGAGGCGCGGAGGGTTACCTCACAGCTCGCGAGTCTGACGGATGATTCGCTCCATTGTGGCCCGAACAATGCCCGCCGCGCGGAGTGGGCTTAAAACGGCAGAAGCGCTCGCACGGAGCTCAATCCTCGCGGGAGACCGGCAGCAACCGTCTGAGAGGTACCGGGTGATATCAGATAAGAGATCAGATTGATTTGAAACTACTGACAGAGTTTTATCGGCTTCGTTAGCTGTTTTAAGGATGTTTGAGGGGAGTCTTGGAGAATTATTTGACCGTTACACTTGCTTTTTTTTAAATCCTTGAATTGGCGGGAACAAAAGCGCGGTTTGTTCTCCGCGTCCATTTTGCGATGTGTTTATGACACGTTTTGTGAGTTTTATCATGAATGTCTCTCTTGTTCGTCCGGTGAATGATGTCATTGTTGAGGAGAAATGACGGCTTTCGGTAGGTCGATGAACAGGTGAGTGTGTGTGTGTGTTATATAGTGTGTGGGGGTGTGTGTGTGCGGATCGTGTGTATCTGTGCCTGTGTTCGTGTTCTTTGTGTAGGGTATATATGGTGTTGTGGTGGTAATATAATATATCTATTGTAGTCTGGGTGAATAGATGTGTGTATATGTGTGTGTATATAATGTATGTGTGTGTATATAATATATTTGGTAGTAGGTATAATATGTGTGTGGGTGTGTGTGTGTGTGTGTATGTATCGGTGTGTAGGGCGTGTGTGTAATTATGGATGGTGTGGTATATGTCTGGGTGTCGGTGGAATATGTATGTGTGTGTGTGTGTGTGTGTGTGGGTGTATATATATGTGTGTGTGTGGTGTATATATATATAGTGTGTGTGTGTGGTGTGGGTTGGTGTGTATATATGTGGGGGTGGTGTATATATATGTGGGTGTGGTGTTCCGATGTGTGTGTATATAGTGGTGTGGGTGGTATTATGTTGTGTGTGTGTGTGTCGGTTGTGTGTAGAGCCGATATTGTGTGTGTGTGTATATAATGTGTGTGTGTTTTGGTGTTGTGTGGTATTATGTGTGTGTGTGTGTTATATAATATGTGTGTTGTGTGTGTGTGCTTGCGTTTTCTTATCTTTGCTGTGTGTATTATATATATGTGTGTGTTTGTGTGTGTGTGTGTGGTGTGTTGTTATATATGTGTGGGGGTGGGTGCTGTGTGTTATTGTGTGTGTGTGTGTATATTATATGTGTGGTGGGTGCTGCTGTGTGTGTGTTGTATATATGTGTGGGTGGTGTATATATAGTATGTGTGTGGTTGTGTGTGGTGTCCTGGGATGTATCCGCATGTGAGTGTGGGTTGCTGTGGTGTTGTGCTGTGTATATGTGTGTGTGTGTGTATATATATTATATATGTGTGTGTGTGTTGTGTGTGTATATATATATATATGTGTGTGCGTGTGTGTTGTTGGTGGGTGTATATACGGGGTGTGTGAGTGTGTGTGTAGTATTTCTGTTTGTTTGTCGTTGTGGTTCTAATATATATTGTTGTGTTGAAAGTTAGTGTGTGTGTGGGTGTGTATATATGTGTGTGTGTGTGATATATATGTGTGTGTGTGTGTGTGGTTGGGATAGCATATATGGTGATGGTGGTTGTGTGGTATATATGTGTGTGTGTGTGGTGGTGTATTTATATGGGGTGTGGGGGTAGATAGATATTATGATGTGTATGTGTGTGGTGTTGTTGTGTGTGTGTCTATATTTCGTGTGTGGTGATATCTATTATATATATAACATATATATTAATGGTGTTATGCTGTATGACTAGTTATAATGATAGACTATATCTTGTATATGTGTAATAATATATATGTGTGTGTGTATTTAGGTTGGGTATTAATATATGTTGGTATATATATACTTCCTATTAGTATATATATATATATACACACCTTGCTAAGTGTACTGTGGCGTAGGTAACCGAGACTTTTGTCATTTGCACTTATATATTGTGCTCTTTTGTGGTTTTGACTCTTTTTTGCCTCATTTGAAGTCGGCTTCGGCTAAAAAGACGCTGATAAAATGACTAAATAAAACTCATTTTAGGTAAAGGGGAAGGTCCAATTTGTTGCTAAGTAAAGTGCTAAATGACGTGGTGATGTCATGCACGATGGCATCATTGCGTAATTCTAATAGTTAAAATATAATTATAATGTACTTTTAAATACCAACATTGAATTATTGAACACTTAATGAAGTGAATACAATTTTTTATAGCTAGTGAACTAGTAAACATCACACATTGCTGAAACAAGTATAAGTTAGTTAACGCAGTTGTTTAGCAGTCAGTTAGTATGCTACACGCTAAAGAAAAATCTGTACGAAAAATCGGGCGCAATCGACTGGTAATATGAATGGAATTTTTCCGTATGAGTCTCTTCACGTTTTTATTTCTGCATTACGAATTGTATTTGGGTTTTCGGGATTATAACGCGTAATGTCCTGGAAAATTATACGACATTTCATTTGTTCTAGATATTTCTCTTAGTGTACTATGATCTAGAAAGCCGCACGTACAGTTACTCAACAATTGGTATCATGTTTGATAGTTAACAGTATTCATTTTATTATTAAAGTTGAGGCAGTTGCTAAGAGCAGCTAACTTACCGCTCTAGTGACCCGAATATAAGGACAGTGTTTTTTCTTGGAATAACGTCGGAAAAAAAATGCGGTAGTCTTATATTCAGGATCTAGACTTTGACATGTCAAATATACACCCACAACAATAGGTGGCACCCAATACGCATAAAACGAGTGTGCCATGAAATATACGTAATGTAATGCGTGTTGTAAATATCGCGAGTAAAAACAAAAGAGAAAGTAAAGCTTACAGCTGCATGAGTCGTGACGTCACGTTAGCCTGATGGGACCGAACTCCCTTTGTGATTTTAAAACGTAAAACAATACCCATATTTGAAGACTACAGTAAGAATTAACTTCTACTGTTAATAAGATTTCGGTAGGCTACTATTAGACGGATAGCTAAATGTCCAAGTCATGTTTGGTTTATTTTAAGGTATATCAAAAGTGTATATTTTTTTCAATGTGATTGTTGGTACGTTTTACATAGTTTTACCGTACGTTCAAACAACAACAATTTAAACAAACCTACGGCCACACAATATGCAATATGAAAATAATTTACTGCGGAAAAATAACAGAGAATTTGGTGTTTTTAAAAAGCGTGTTTTTTGTCCAAAAGTGTACATCTGGCAATAAAGGTGGGGGGGTCTTATATTCGAGCCAAATACGGTAAACTTGTGATTCGGCGGGTAACTGCTAATAGCCTCGTGGGTTTCATCAATTTTGTGTATATCTTAGATGGAAAATGGGTGCCTTTTTATCTTCGCACTAATTTATCAAAGTGTCTAAAAAAGTTGCCAAATAGAATTTTAAATAGCTAAAGTGATGTTGCTAGGGCTTTGTGAGAACG
This sequence comes from Sinocyclocheilus anophthalmus, assembly GCA_018155175.1. Taxonomy (NCBI): domain Eukaryota; kingdom Metazoa; phylum Chordata; class Actinopteri; order Cypriniformes; family Cyprinidae; genus Sinocyclocheilus; species Sinocyclocheilus anophthalmus. The sequence continues at coordinate 624,118 of JADLZN010010661.1, read as the reverse complement.
GAGACAGGGGTGCTAGGGTAGTCTGAAAAGTTGTTAAATTTAGCAGCAAAATTGCTAAGTTGGCAACACGGTTGGCAGCGTTCAGCTGGAGTTAGAAATGTGCTGATCCGTTCAGAACGCTTTTATGATGAACGGATGACGTTTTGATTAATCGGCTCGATTCGAGCCAAATGCTGATCGCACAGAAAGCCTTTTGTTCGCGACCCAAAGGGTTGGTTTGTAAAAAGTTGGTGCAGAAGTTACACAAAATGTCAGAGTTGTCTTTTAGTGCTTGTATTCGTATCAACAGTCTTTTTTTCTTCAAAAGTGGAGAGATATTTCATTTTTAGACATCTAATATGGCATTAATAAAAGTCTTTATTAAAAGCAAAACAATAAGTGGCTTTCTGTACGCTATTGTGGAATATAATGGTAAAATCCATCATATTATAATGTTTAAAATTATAAAAATGGATCATTATAACTACAATATATTTATTAATATTTTAAAGATGTCATTAATTACCATTAGAAAGTTTCGTGCAAGGTTTCTGATGGTTTGTTAATTTTAAAAATATACATTTATGCTATAATTTATAAATGGTGATTTATTGTTGTATATTATAAAAAATTAACCAAATTAATTTAATCTATAAAAGCGTTTTTCCAAAAGGTACATCTGGCAAAAGGGGGGTCGTCTTATATTCGAGCCAATACGGTAATACTTGTGATGCGTGTACTGCTAGCCATCTTTGGTTTCCTCATTTTGTGTAATTTAGATGGAAAATGTGTGCCTTTTTATCTTTCGACTCACTTATCAAAAGTTGCTAAAAGTTGCCAAATAAATTTTTTAAATAGCTAAATTTGTTGCTAGGTGCTTTTGGAAGAAAGAGTTGCTAGGGTAGTCTGAAAAGTTGTTAAATTTAGCAGCAAAATTGCTAAGTTGGCAACACGGTTGGCAGCGTTCAGCTGGAGTTAGAAATGTGCTGATCCGTTCAGAACGCTTTTATGATGAACGGATGACGTTTTGATTAATCGGCTCGATTCGAGCCAAATGCTGATCGCACAGAAAGCCTTTTGTTCGCGACCCAAAGGGTTGGTTTGTAAAAAGTTGGTGCAGAAGTTACACAAAATGTCAGAGTTGTCTTTTAGTGCTTGTATTCGTATCAACAGTCTTTTTTTCTTCAAAAGTGGAGAGATATTTCATTTTTAGACATCTAATATGGCATTAATAAAAGTCTTTATTAAAAGCAAAACAATAAGTGGCTTTCTGTACGCTATTGTGGAATATAATGGTAAAATCCATCATATTATAATGTTTAAAATTATAAAAATGGATCATTATAACTACAATATATTTATTAATATTTTAAAGATGTCATTAATTACCATTAGAAAGTTTCGTGCAAGGTTTCTGATGGTTTGTTAATTTTAAAAATATACATTTATGCTATAATTTATAAATGGTGATTTATATGTTGTATATTATAAAAATTAAACAAATTAATTTAATCTATTCTATAATTTATTATGATTAGTAGTAGTAGTTATATGTTGTATATTTGTTATCAAGTTTACACATACTTTTACTTTGTCCCCTATATTTATTATTAATATTGTATGTTGTATATTTATCATAAAATCTACAAAGTTACACACAAAATAACATTTAATTTTATTATTCCGATATTCATGTATTTATTTAGATGTTTTTTATATATTATTTAAAAAAAAATACACATACGTTAATTTATTCCCTGTAAGTTAGGTGTTTTATTTACTAATATATTCTAAAGTTTATTTGCTATCGTAATATCACAAATATAGTAATTTGTCTCAATTGTATTTATGATACATTACCGATACTTTTAATTTGTCCGATATTTTCATTACCGGTATTATTATTGTTTATATGTTTGCAATATTTGTCATAAAAAATATCAAATGCCAAATATAGTTAATTTATTCCTCTACTTTAATTTATTATTATTATTAATTGTGTTTTTTTTTTATTTACTAAATATATTCATCTAAGTTTAGGTGCTATCTGTAATACTAACACAAGTATTTTGCCTAAATTTTGTACATGTTGTATGTTTTTAAGTCTTTATCCTGATACAACTGAAAGCTGATCACGTTTTACCGACAATATGCGCGGCGTTTACGCGTGCAAAGTTCGCTCAGCTGGTGGCCAGCAGTTGCTAGGCGGGTTACCATAGACTGTATACCAGATGGATGTAGTTTGGGGTCCGTGACGTCACACGTAGTTCCGAAATAGTTTTGAAGGCTCAAAAGTGGGCGGCGCCGGCCGTCCCATCTTGGCAGGCCGTCACCGCGCGAGCCCTCCTTTCCCGGATAATCGAAGATGGGTCAAAGAGCGGAGCTGGTTGCTGAAGCCATGCCCACTTAGCTCGACGGTGGTGACAGTAGCGGCAATCCACCTGTCACTCAAGTGGCCCCGCCCTTAATTATGCAGAACCTTAAGGCTTAATATAATTTAAACAGACGAGTTATAAAAAAATTCGCCCACCTCACAGTTGTCATGAAATGCAAAATTAGCTATATAGACCAAAATAATTTTTTGAACCAGGCAGTAAACATGTTTTTTTCTGCTGTAAAATTGGACATTTTAAAGGGGTCATATGGGATTGCATCCCTTTTGCGCCGCGCCTCTAGTGGCCGTCGAGAATTCAGTTAGATTCCCTTCCGGTTGGCTTCGAGAGAGAGAGAGAGAGCGGGAGGTTTCTGATTGGTTGTTGGCATGTTGCCATGGGGTTGCTATGGGTGTTTGCTCTCTCCCGAACAAGAGGAATCATTGACGTCTGGAGCGCAAACTTAATGTCAGTTCTTCAGCACTAGTGTATTCAGTGTGTGTGTGTGTGTGTGGTGTGCGCAGGCTCCGTCCCGATCCTCTGATGATGGTGCTCACTCTGGTAGAGCGGGGGCCTCTCTGTGTGGAGTGGCGGCCCTCGTGCTCCTCATCATCTCCACGGCAACAGACTATTGGATGCAGTATCGCTACTCCGGGAACGCAGCCAATCAGGGCCTCTGGAGGTTCTGCATCAATCGCAAGTGCCACGCCCACACGCTGACCGTGGGTGAGTGCGGTAAAACCGCCGTGTAAACTACAGTAATATTAATATGTGTGTGTGTTTTATATAATTGTTTTCCCCAAAAACAGTTTAATTTCCCGTTTTGTGAAAATTAAGATAATGTCATCTCTATCCCCTGAAAAACTTTAGTTTTATTTTTTGTAAATATTTGGTAAATCGTGGTCATCTTAATTATCAATACTAATAAAACATAATTTTCTGTTCAGTGAAAATAATAAAAAAAATTTATAATCCATCTCCATCTGGTAAGGGTAATATTGTTAGTGTTTACTATTATTTTTTATTATGTATTTTTAATTTAATTTTTTTTTTGGTCATGGGTATTGAAATACTATATTATGTATTATCATATATTAATTTATTATTATTATTATTATTTATCAATAATTCACTTCATGTTCATTGACAGAAAAATTTTTTTTTTATTATTTAATTTTTATTATATGTGTTTCAATTTTATTAAAACCATTTCGGTTATGGTAGAGTTCACAGCTCTAATCATAATCTGCTTAATCGTTGCTCTCGGTATCCCGAATGCTCGGGGAAGCAACATGAATGCATTAATTGTGTTTTGTTGACGCTGCTGGACGTCCTCGCGTGCCGGCATGCTGCTGTCGGTTGTCTGGCTGTTTCGCTGGAACTGCGTTTGGGCGTCACTGCGTTCCAGCGCGGCCCGTAGCCACGGTGCGACCGGAGGAATCGCCCTGAGCTGTCGGGTCAGAAACACACATCCGCTTCAATCTTCGGTGAAAACCATCTTCTCTGTTATCTCTAGCCGTCTGAGTAGGACAATATTTTGTGTGTTTTTTATTATATTTGCAATATTCCTAATTATTAAACACATAAAACTTAATTTCATGTTTAAGGAAAATATGACAAATAATGTTATTTTTTTTTATCCATCTGAGAAGGTAATCATTTTAGAATATTTCTTATTTTATTTTTGCATTTTTTTACGTTTCGAAAGACTTATAAAGTCATGCAACTTATGAAAATTGTTTTCAATTCTTTAAAATTCCTATATTTCTTAATTTTTTTTGCTTTATTTGCATATAGGTTTTATCTATTAGTATAAAAAAATTAATTAATTATTAAATTATTTAAATTAATATCTGATATTTTTTTAGTTACAAAATTTTAATTGAACTGTTTACATTAAAAAAACATTTGACACATTTAAAGTTATTAAAATTCTAATTAATTTAAGTTCAATCTGACGTGGTTACATTTAGTTATTTAAATTGTTAAAAACATTGACTACATTTCTGTTTCATGAACACTAAACCGTCTCGGCAGCGTGTGAGGGCTCGGTGTGTGTGAAGCAGGGGTTTTTATGCTCTGGTTTGCAGTGGTTTCTGGTCTGAAGCCGTCTGTGTTTCTGCAGGGTTTCTTGCGCTCTTGGCTTTGGCGATCTACACCGGCATGACCGTCAACTTCTTCGGCAAACGCTACATCGACTGGAGATTCTCATGGTCATATATCTTGGCTTGGCTCGGCATCATATTGGCTTTTGCAGCAGGTACATTTCATGATAACGAATGCGTTTTCCCAAATATGTGTAAATTAATTACTTAGTTTATTTATTTTTCGTTTTTAAAATCTAGTTTAAAGATTTGTTTTTCCATTCTTTTTTTTTGCAAAACAATGAATTTTGAACAAAATACAAAATTGTTTTTTTGCATTTGTCATAGTCGGTAATAAAAAGTCAATTCCTGCTTTTTTCATTTTTACAAAATTACATAAATATGCATAATAAAAAAATCACGTTGTCTCAATAAACGTTTCTTTATTTTTGCGACAAAAACAAAGAAGTGCGGTTTTGAAAATAATTAAAGAATTCTTACGTTTCATTGCTTTTTGTTTGTTTTTGCAAAAAAATTATAAAAATTTAAAAATAATTATTTTTTTGCATTTTGTCCCAACTTTCTAAAAAAAAGTTTTCTTTGTTTTTTTTTTGCTAAAAAATGACAATAAATTGAAAAATCGATATTCAGAATACAACGTGAATCCGTTTTCTAAATAATTCATTTTTTTGTATTTTAAAGGCTTATTGGCAGGAGTTGATCTTTATCCTCTGTAATAAAAAATATTTTAATAAATTTTTTTTTATAAATTTGCAAAAACAAATACACTTTTAAAAATCTGAGAACTGATTTCTAAAATTTTCCATTCATCTTTTTTTTTCTTTTTTCTTTTCCTTCTTAGCAAAAAAAAAAAAGAGTTAAAATATCGAAGAAAATGCTTTTGTTTCCTCCCAAAAATGACATTTTAAGCGATTATTTCAGCGAACTATTCATAATAACCAAGTCCAAAAAAAGTAAACGTACGTGTGGTGTGTGTGTGTGTGTGTTTTTCAGGTCCCTGAGCTCTGTGCGTTGTTCAGCAGGGAGCTCGCTCTGACTCCGCTCCTGCTATCTTCTCCGACGCTAAAACGTCAACCTGACTGCATCAGTACAGCAACGTTGCACCCAGAATATAAAGGGCTTTTGGACTCTTTCTCTGGTAGATGATTTTTGTATCTCCACTAGGCTTGATGTTGTCAGCATGAGTCTATTCACTTGGTGCATGGTACGTTATCATGGTGTGTTATCATACGAAGACTGGAGTTATGGACTGGGCTGGGTTGGACGCGTATGGCATTGCAGAACACCAAACACCACAATGAAGAACAAAATTTCCTCTAGCATGCCGATACACACAGGAACTATTCAATAAAATGCAGCACAAAAATCCTGAGCTTAGAGTACGGAGTTTGTCTTTGTTCCCATTTATTTTTATGCAAAATAATCTCAGCATAAGATCAAGCATTGTCGTACTCAAGGTGTTAGGCAGGGTAATCCTTGTGTTGTGGCTAGATTTACTTCAAAGTATTTATGTCTTGGGTTGTCTTTTGTCCCTTTTGTGTTACGTGTGTTCTTATGTTTGTTGGAAACATCTAAACAGTATAAAAGCATATATATTACATTCAGAAAAATATGCACAATTCCAAAAACTGCCAAATGTTACACTAAGTGCTTAACACAACCTATGTTGATATTTATATTTAATGTATATAAACCACTAAAACAAAGTCTTAATGTTTAATACTTAATATGTTTCATTTTTGTAAACACTTTTTTTTAATGAACAATATTTACTAATATATATATAATTATTAATGTTTGCTAAAATCAATGTTTGATGAAATATAAAGGTTATTAGAAAGTACTGCCTATGTAGTGCAAATTTCAGTTGTTGGTTATTTTGTGTTTATTTATCCATAGCAACTTTACTGGATCTCTACTCATATAATGAATACACAATTATACGACAATATGTTTACACAAAAAATATGCATATGTATTTTATTAAATAAAACTAATGTTTTTTTTTTTTAACAAACCCTAATTTAATGTTCCATAAACTCAGTGTTTTATGAGACCACTTACAAAGTTGCCAAAATAAAATATACAGTATATTGCGAGGTTTATTACAAACTTCAAACTTGTCAAACTGCTGGGAAAAAAACAGCTTAAAACCAGCCTAAGCTGGTTTTAGCTGGTCAGCAGATTGGTTTTAGAGGGGTTTTAGCCACCAGTTTAGACTGGATTTAGCTGGTTTTTCCAGCACGGAAGTTTCCCAGAAGTCATTGTGCGACCCTGTAATAATTGCACTTATATTCCTCTCTCGCAGTTTGTTTCGAGGTGCACAGTTTCCACGATGTTTTGGTGGCAAAATAATAACTGAAGCAGTCGAGAGCGCAGTTCATGCTGGACACGCACATCGCGCCGTGAACGAAGTTATGTGCGAAAAACTGCACGCCACACTCGTGCCCATGAGCCTGCGTGACGTACTTGAGGAAGAAGCCGAAGTGGATGGGAAAAAAACATATGACGAAAACAGCCAGATTGGCGGCCATGATGAACATACACTGGAGCTTCTCGCAGCGGGATCCGATTGCTAACTGATTCTTTAACTTCAAAATGACTGTAACGGAGCAGAACAACATAATAAGGAACGGCACCAGGAACCCAATGATGTTTATAACCAAAATGAAGGCCAACGGTAATTCCTCTTCTTTGTTTTTCTGAAAGCACTTGATCGTAGTACTTTGTTTCGGTTGGTCCACGCGGTGGAACGCGGCGCTGAACGAGCACGTGACCAGCCAAATGAGCGCGCAAACCACCAGCGCGTTTCTACAACATAAAATTTCCCGGGCTTTTAACGGATACTTGATGGCCACGTAGCGCACGACGCTTATCGCGGTGACCGTGAAGATGCTGACGTACATGTTGACGTAATAAACCGACACGAGGACGTAACACAGCTCCTTGTAGTTTTGGCCACTGAGTCCCGAACTGTCCCAGATGTAGGACGCGATGCGGACGGGCAGAAGCATGAGCACGACGCAGTCGGCGATCGCCATGTTGCTGATGTAGATCTTCATGTAGGTCCAGTCGGTTCTGGGACGGCGGCAGAACATCACTAAGACGTAAATGTTTCCCGGGACACCGAGGATGAAGGTGGGTATGAGTGCGGCCAGATGGAAATTCTGGATGCCCGTAGTGATGTTCAGCGTGCAATTGGACATCTTCAATCTGACAGAAAAGAAAGAAATTAAAATCTGGCCAAAATATGTTAAATTATTATTAAATATATGATGTAAACAGTGAAGCAAAATAAAATATATATGGATGGGATAACTCAATTTTATAATGATTTAATAATGTTAAATTATATATACAGGTGCATCTCAATAAATTAGAATGTCGTGGAAAAGTTTATTTCAGTAATTCAACTCAAATTGTGAAACTCGTGTATTAAATAAATTCAGTGCACATAGACTGAAGTAGTTTAAGTCTTTGTTTTTTTTTAATTGTGGTGATTTTGGCTCACATTTAACCCACCAATTCACTATCTCAACAATTAGAATATGGTGACATGCCAATCAGCTAATCAACTCAAAACCCCTGCAAAGGTTTCCTGAGCCTTCAAATGGTCTCTCAGTTTGGTTCCCTAGACTACACAATCATGGGGAAGACTGCTGAATTGACAGTTGTCCAGAAGACAATCATTGGCACCCTTCACAAGGAGGGTAAGCCAAAACATTCATTGCCAAAGAAGCTGGCTTTTCACAGAGTGCTGTATCCAAGCATGTTAACAGAAGGTTGAGTGGAAGGAAAAAGTGTGGAATAAAAAGATGCACAACCAACGAGAGAACCTCAGCCTTATGAGGATTGACAAGCAAAACCGATTCAAGAATTTGAGTGAACTTCACAAGGAATGGACTGAGGCTGAGGTCAAGGCATCAAGAGCCACCACACACAGACTTGTCAAGGAATTTGGCTACAGTTGTCGTATTATTCTTGTTAAGCTACTCCTGAACCACAGAGAACGTCATAGGCATCTTACCTGGGCTAAGGAGAAGAAGACCTGGATCTGTTGCCCAGTGGTCCAAGTCCTCTTTTCAGATGAGAGCAAGATTTGTATTTAACTTGGAAACCAAGGTCCTAGAGTCTGGAGAAGAAGTCCTCATAGCCAATGTTGCTTGAAGTCCAGTGTTAAGTTTTCACAGTCTGTGATGATTTGGGGTCATCTGCTGGTGTTGGTCCATTGTGTTTTTTTTGAAAACCAACGTCACTGCACCCGGTTACCAAGAAATTTTGGAGCACTTCAATGCTTCCTTCTGCTGACCAGCTTTTGAAAGATGCTGATTTCATTTTCCAGCAGGATTTGGCGCCTGTCCACACTGCCAAAAGCACCAAAAGTTGGTTAAATGACCGTGGTGTTGGTGTGCTTGATTGGCCAGCAAATTCACCAGACCTGAACCTCATAGAGAATATATGGGGTATTGTCGAGAGGAAAATGAGAAACAAGAGACCAAAAAAATGCAGATGATCTGAAGGCCACTGCCAAAGAAACCTGGGCTTCCATACCACCTCAGCAGGGCCACAAACTTATCACCTCCATGCCACGCCAAATTGAAGCAGTAATTAAAGCAAAACGAGCCCCTACCAAGTATTGAGTACATTTACAGTAAATTAACATACTTTCCAGAAGGCCAACAATTCACTAAAAATGTTTTGAAGTATTCTATTTTGTTGAGATAGTGAATTGGTGGTTTTTGTTAAATGTGAGCCCCAATCATCACAATAAAAGCACCAAAACTTAAACTACTTCAGGCCGTGTGTGCATATAATGATTTAATACACGATGTCACACAATTTGAGTTGAAATTCCTGCAATAATGACTTTTCCACGACTTCTACTTTAATTGAGATGCACTGTATTATCTGGCGTTCCGGCCCATTACGCTGCGATGTCCATCGGAGAGAAGAGTTCACGGGCTAATTAAAGGCCGATATTTAATCTCTTTTTTTTATTAAAATATCCAAAAACCACTAGTACATTGTTATATATTTTGCTGACTTGTGTACTTACAGTATCCCAAATGTTTCGAAGAATGTTTAAATCCAGAGAAATAATCTATTTTAACTAGTGACACGGAGCGTGTTTCTGGATTTGTTTTGTAGAAAACATGGAAACAACAAAGACACTTTAATATGTTGTGCGTTATATTAGACGGGTGACGACCGCACAGAGTAGCATAATAACAGAACTTTCAAATGTATCTAGTATGATATAACAGCGCTGCTTTACCCCACATACGTACGACCGGAAGCAGCGGAAGCGCTCGGCTGTGGCATAATAAAAGCCCCGCTGCTTACCCCACATACGCACTACCGGAAGCAGCGGAAGCGCTCGACTGGGGCATAATAAAAGCCCCGCTGCTTTACCCTACACACGCACGACCGGAAGCAGCGGAAGCGTTCGACTGTGGCATAATAAAAGCCCCGCGGCTTTACCCCACAAACACGCACGACCGGAAGCAGCGGAAGCGCTCTACTGTGGCATAATAAAAGCCCTGCTGCTTTAACCCACACACGCACGACCGGAAGCAGCAGAAGCACTCGACTGTGGCATAATAAAAGCCCCACTGCTTTACCCCACATACGCACGACCGGAAGCAGCGGAAGCGGTCGACTGTGGCATAATAGAAGCTCTGCTGCTTTACCCCACATACGTACGACCGGAAGCAGCGGAAGCGCTCGGCTGTGGCATAATAAAAGCCCCGCTGCCTTACCCCACATATGCATGACCGGAAGAAGCAGAAGCGGTCGACTGTGGCATAATAAAGCCCCGCTGCTTTACCCACATACTCACGACCGGAAGCAGCAGAGGCGCTCGACTGTGGCATAGTAAAAGCCCCGCTGCTTTACCCCACACACGCACGACCGGAAGGAGCGTAAGCGGTCGACTGTGGCATAATAAAAGCTCTGTTGCTTTACCCCACATACGCACGACCGTAAGCAGCGGAAGCGCTCGACTGTGGCTTAATAAAAGCCCCGCTGCTTTAACCCACACACGCACGACCGGAAGCAGCGAAGCGCTCGACTGTGGCATAATAAAAGCCCCGCTGCTTTACCCAACATACGCACGACTGGAAGGAGCGGAAGCAGTTGACTGTGGCATTATAAAAGCTCCGCTGCTTTACCCCATATACGTACGACCGGAAGGAGCGGAAGCGCTCGCCTGTGGCATAATAAAAGCCCCGCTGCTTTCCAGCCGTGTGTCGCGCTCGTTCAGCGCCTCGTTTCGCTTCGACGGCTTTCAGCTCACCCTGCTTCATTCTACTACGTTAATAAATCATTAGCTCATCCATGAACATCGGATTGCATCGGCTGTGGGGATGAAGACCACAACTCCCATGATTCCACACTCCGTCACTGCGTCATCAAACTACGCCTTTGCCTCCTTGAATATGCGCCCTCTAGCGGCGAAAATTATATATTGTGCCTTTAATATAAACATGATTATAAGTTGATCCCTTGTCATTTGAGATGTGACTTAAAGCTTAATAAAGTGTTGGGAATAAGCATGTAAAATTATTTATTTGAAAACAACAGTAATTTTCTGTAAATATAAGTCAGTTACGTTGCTTCCTGTCAAGCGGATTCTCCGCAGCGTCCTCGCCTCCGTTCTATTGCTATGACTCTTCAGGATTATAGCGCGTTCTCAGTGATTTGCTGGTCTGCGGCTGATTTATGCTCGAGGTAAGCTGTCCGCAAAGCGCTCGCCCAAGCGGAAAAATGTGTTGTTGCTGTCAGATCTCGATTGCCGAAACTCGACTAAATCATATGATAAAACCCCATCATAACTCTATCTTTTTCGTATACTTGTGTCGCTTACAATTAAAGTCCTTTTCTGATTTTATTGTTGTTTGCAACGTTACTTGGCAATATTTTAAAGATATTATTATTATTATGTTTATTTATTTAATTAAAATAGTAATTTGTGTGTGTGTGTTTTGCTTGGTCTATTATTGGAGTAGCGTCACCCGGGTGGGCGTGGGGTTAAATCCTCTGCACTGGAATACAAATAAATGAAATGAATAAATAAATAATTCAGTCGATGCAGAGACATCCCTGTTGAAAAAACCAGCATAAGCTGGTTAGGTATGTTTTGACACTGGAATGCTGGTTTAAGCTGGTCCTTTGCCGGCTAAGCTGGTCCTTTGCTGGTTTAAGCTGGTCCTGTGCTGGTTTATGCTGGTCCTTTTGTTGTTTTAAGCTGGTCCTTTGCTGGTTTTATGCTGGTCCTTTGCTGGTTTAAACTGGTCCTTGCTGGTTTATGCTGGTCCTGTGCTGGTATATGCTGGTCCTTTGCTGGTTTATGCCTGGTCTTTGCTGTTTCACTGGCCCTTGCTGGTTTTTATGCTGGTCCTTATGCTCTTTAAGCTAGTCCTTTGCTAGTTTATGCTGGTCCTTTGCTGTTTTATGCTGTTCCTTTGCTGTTTATGCTGTTCCTTTGCTGGTTTAAACTGGTCCTTAGCTGGTCATGAGCTGGTCCTTAGCTGGTTTCTGTGGTCTTTGCTGGTTTAAGCTGTCCTTTGCTGGTTTTTGCTGGTCCTTTTGTTGGTTTTTGTTGGTCCTTTGCTGGTTTATGCTGGTCCGTTGCTGGTTTAAAGCTGGTCCTTTGCTGGTTGAAGCTGGTCCTTTGCTGTTTAAGCTGGTCCTTTGCTGGTTTAAAATGGTCCTTTTGCTGATTTAAGATGGTCCTTTTGCTGGTTTAAAATGGTCCTTTTGCTGGTTTAAGATGGTCCTTTGCTGGTTTAAACTGGTCCTTTTGCTGGTTTATGCTGGTTTTTTGTTGGTTTTTGCTGGTTTTTTGTTGGTTTTTGCTGGTTTTTTGTTGGTTTTTGCTGGTCCTTTGTTGGTTTATGCTGGGCCTTTGCTGGTTTATGCTGTTCCTTTTGCTGGTTTAAGCTGGTCCTTTGCTGGTTTTAGCTGGTCCTTTTGCTGGTTTAAACTAGTCCTTTGCTGGTTTATGCTGGTCCTGTTGCTGGTTTATGCTGATCCTTTTGCTGTTTTATGCTGGTCCTTTTCTGGTTTATTCTGGTCCTTTTGCTGGTTTATTCTGGTCCTTTGCTGGTTTATGCTGGTTTTTTTGCTGGTTTATGCTGGTTCTTTTTCTGGTTTAAGCTGGTCCTTTGCTGGTATTTTTGCTGGTTTATGCTGGTCCTTGCTGGTTTAAGCTGGTCCTTTGCTGGTTTATGCTGTTTTTTTGCTGGTTTATGCTGGTCCTTTGCCTGTTTATGCTGGTCCTTTCTGTTTAAGCTGGTCTTTGCTGGTTTAAGCTGATCCTTTGTTGGTTTCAGCTTGTCCTTTGCTGTTTTATGCTGGTCCTTTTGCTAGTTTATGCTGGTCCTTTTGCTCGTCCTTTGCTGGTTTAAAACTATCCTTTGTTGGTTTATGCTGGTCCTTTGCTGGTTAAGCTGGTCCTTTGCTGGTTTAAGCTGGTCCTTTGCTGGTTTATGCTGTTTTTTTGCTGGTTTATGCTGGTCTTTTTGCTGTTTTATGCTGGTCCTTTGCTGTTTTATGCTTGTCCTTTGCTGGTTTATACTGGTCCTTTTCTGGTTTATGCTGGTCCTTTTGCTGGTTTATTCTGGTCATGTGCTGGCAAAGGACCAGTTTAAACCAGCATCCCAGCGTCAAAACATACCTAACCAGCATAATGCTGTTTTTTTCAACGGGATATAGTGCTGGGAATCCCCCATCTCTCACCCCTGAATCTTAGGTACACAGTAACTACGTTTATTTGGCGGTTTTTAACTCGTACAGCAGCTCTTTTCTACATTTCGACTAACTCTACCTGAAACTAGGCTATAGTAGAAGGATTGGAGATAATTTCCTTGCATTAAGTAGAAATGTCATACTTTAATCGCAAACCTCCTGTGTTTTCCTCTTTGCGTAAACTATTAAAGATTTGAATATAATCAACTGCCTGTACAAGTCTTTCAACTCGTTCTCACATTTACATTTTAATTGTCCTAATTGAATCTCATGTAAATTATACAGGCAGTTTGATTAATAATAAAAATACAATCTGCACTGCAAAACATACTGCACTCTCATCATGAAAGTACTTTGAAAAACCTCTAATATTATTTAAGATTATAATCTAACAAGAAAAATTAAATACATCATTTTTGCATTATGCTGACAATGCAGTTCTTGTAATAAACTTCACTGTTTGATTTTAAGGACATTTTAGTTGTATAATAAACAGCTGTGCTATCATATGGTGTTGTATCTCTTCCTAACATGCAATATATACTCACTCATTTCTATACAGCACCGTCTCTCTGGCAAAGCATTGTGGGAAATGTATTCTTGATATGAATGTGTTAGCCATATTAACTTACATTTGTAAGATAGATAGATATTACACACTGATGTCAGTAAGTGTGCATATCAAGCAAACAGTCTGCATTATTTAATCTTTGCTGCTGTATTTCTTTTCTATAGCAATGCAAACTGCTGCTCATAGGCTACTTTCTTTCCACAGTTTCCTCATAATGCCACCAAGTTGTAAAACCTGTTTTTTTTTTATCATACAGTAGATCTCTTTGTATTCTGTATTCTATAACGCATTATAGTCTGCCTTATTTCAAAACATTTCTTGAAATGATTAATATGACAGATGTAGTTAAAATATGCCAGAGCTAGCCTATTAGTAGATGCACGAAATCTTGCATTCCCATCCAGCACGAAGATAAATTACTGAACTTTTTATTGCAATGGAAAAAATTCAAAACATGGACATTGTTAATTGTGACAGACAAATTCCAAAAGAGAAGTCAAACCAACACACATGCAATATCAACATTGTACAGAAACATATGAGAGTGAAACCAACATTAAGAAACTCAAATCAAATCAAAAACACGTACCTTTTCTCGTGCTCAACTAGAGAAAATAACTGAGATCTGTTCCTTTAGCAGTGGAAGAATCTCGTAACAGATAAACATCGTATCCTTCAAAAATAAAAGTGCATTACATATATGTTCTTATTTCATATTTAAATGCAATGCATATTACACAAATCTATGTAATGCATGGAGACGGAGCTAGATCACACTCTGTTTGAGTAGATAAAGTCGCTCAGTGGGTGTTTCGGTTTTGTTACTGTCTTCGTCTAGGAATTTCAACAAACCTGTTTCGTTTGAGCGCAAAATGTAGGCAAGTCCATGCAGGTGCACTATCCAAACTTAAATTGTTGTAATTTATGAACACTTTGGAATACAGACTTAAGGTTGGTCTCTTTTTAAAGAATTATCGCAAAAGTGGAATTTTGGAGTATCGAAAAGTTATAGCAGTTTAGATTTACAGTAAAGAAAATGCACTATATTAATTTAATTTTATTTTATATATAATAAATATTTTACATAACAGGTTTAACTCTAAAATTGGTTAAAAAAAAATTAAAGCCTTATGTCTAAATAAGTTATGTTCCAAATTTGAAGTTGATATGAAAACAATTGAGGTTTCTGTGAGATTTTATTTAGGGCGTTATACCACAAACAGCCACCGGGTGCCATTCAAACTCCACTGAATTTTTTTTAATGCATTTTTCTGTCACAAATGTCTAGATTTCTCTGTCAATATTACTTATATTAACCACCAAATATGCAATCCTGAGACTCAGATCTTTCCAATGATATGTTTTTTGTCAAGATTATAAAAAGTTTCGATTGTAAAAGAGCGTAATGCATTTTGTAATATGACACTTGACAAAAGAGAAAAAAGACAACAAAAAAACGAGCGCCAAACGTCCCACAGGTGGGACGGTGACAGTTAAGGGGTTAATGGAAACAAAAGTATTTAAGTTTGCTGCTGGCAGTCTGAGACTGATCAATTTTCCTACTCCCTTTCAAGTCAGCAAACTTCCTTTGGTTCGGATCTGGCCCATTTCAACAGCTAAAGTGTGGCCCAGTTAGTATGTGTTTTCTGGCCCAGAACTGGTCCACATCTTTTTAGCCAGAACTGAACCAAAACAGTGCCGTAACCCAACCGGAAGTGAGCCAAATCATAAAAATAGACGTAGCTGATATATGAACCTTATATTATTGTATGGCTGAGTTCTGTAAAGGGCTGATAGACCAAAAGCCATTATTTAACCATATTTATATGCCACACCTATTTTTTATTTAAAATACAAATTACGCAGTAAATGTTAAACACAACTTAAACACAAAAACGGATTCACAATCATTTTTATTTGTATAATCTAATGTTAATAACAGAAGTACAGAACATAAGAGAAGTGTGCTGTAAATGTCAAATGAGTGAATAAATGTGCAATAATTTGTACTTTTAGGAAGTCTCGCCAGTCTCTCTCACTCAGGTAAAAGGAGAGAAAAAAGAACATTAGTATACCATAATTAGCATCATATATTAGATTATTTAAATATATTACACATTATTAATGACTGCAAATCAACAATGCACACATTCTCTTTTTCTAGCATCCAAGACACCAGTGCTGTGTAGCCCTTTTTAAATAAAGAAAACTTTAGCTACTCTATAACAGGCTATTTATAGACATAATACTTAATAATATAGCTACATAATATTAATGAAAACATTAGTGGTACACAAAAGTGAAGGTTCAGTACCTCAGTTTTGAAGTCATAGTTTGGTACAGCAGGGGGAAAAACATAAAATTGCTACTTTTTCTTTTTTATTATTAAACAGTGGTTTACTGAACAAACTGCTCTTTCTTTAAATAAATTCAATTATAATAAAAAAAATTATTAAGGATAAAAAAAATCGATCTCAGCTAAAGCTATAAAATAGGGAGCCCAATTACATGCACATTAAAAAAAATATTAAAGGCTACAATTAACAACAGAGCTCAAACTATTAAATTAAATTTCTATTTATTTTTAGATATGATAACCAACACTCAAAAAAGTACGCAAACGTGTAAATTGCACATAGGCCGTTTTTACAAAATGTCTAAATATAATTATAAATTTGATACTGTGTTTTCATGACAGATTTAAAATGTAAATTAATGAAACGTACACTAATTAAGACATCACTAACAGGTTAAGTAAAAATATAATGAATATAGGCTCATCTAGTGCAACATTGAGCGAATGCACTTCTCAGGTTCATTATTTTTCTAGCTGTGGACACTGCTTGCCTGAGGTAAAGGTAATGCTGCTTCGGGTTGTTTTATTGACATTTTTCCGCGGTTGCAAAACTGATTAGGATTATGTGAGGCATGAGATATCATTCGTGTTTTATTTGGTGTGAACCAAGTGGCAACCTCCCGCTCTCTCTCGTGAAGCCAACACGGAAGTGACTTAAACTGTAATTCATCGACTGGCCGTTAGAGGCTGGCTCCAAAAGGGAGTCATAGACTCCTCATGTTAAAATGCCCAACTTTACAGCAGAAAAAAACATGTTTACTGCCTGGTTCAAAAAATTATTTTGGTCTATATAGCTAAATTTGCCCTTCTTGACGACTGTGAGGCGGGTGAATTTTTTTATAACTCGTCCGTTTAAATTATATTAAGCCTTAAAGTTCTGCATAATTAAGGGCGGGGCCACTTGAGTGACAGGTGGATTGCCGCTACTGTCACCACCGTCGAGCTAGGTGGGCGTGGTTTCAACAACCAGCTCCCGCCTCTTTGCCCATCTTCGATTATCCGGGAGTGACGCGCGGTGACGCACTGCCAAGATGGCGACGGCCGGCTCCGCCCACTTTTGAGCTTCAAAAACTATCTTCGGAAACCTACGGGTGACGTCACGGACACTACATCCATCTTTTATACAGTCTATGGGTATAACTAGTAGAAAAGAGAATGGGATGATCGCATTCACATCGAAGAGCATCAAAACGGCATTTGCCTACTGATGAATTTTCTGATAAAATATTTTAAGATGAGACTTTGTTTCTTATCGAAAATAGCGAAACACAAAGCTTATTGGGAATTATTGAATGTATAGCGACGTTTTTTCACGCATATGAACTGAAGCGGATTAAGTTACGCACATAATGCAGTGGTTAAAACAACACTGTATTTGCTTGGTACACATACATTTAAAACACCTTACCTGAATAATAGTGTGTCGGGCAAAGGCTGCTGTTGTAAAAAGGGAGCAGAGCGGGAAATAACAGATATATTTTCACATTTTCAGTAATCCACCAATAGGAATAAGAGAAGACACAAAGCAACCAATAGCATTGTTGAATGGGCTGAGATGCAGACTGCCACACGTTACTATAGCAGGTGTGTTTTTCCGAGTAAAAGCCAAATGTTAACCATATCCATGGTGTGCCATAGAAAGCAACATATGGCTCTCAGTTGTGTGCTGTCATTGGTTCATATAGCTCAATACAAATAGTCATCCAAAAGAAAATTCCCTCCAATTCTAAAGCCATGGCAAAACTTATATGGTGAGCGTTTGGCCCATATGTGCTCAGCCATGCCACATTTGGCCCAAAAGTTCTTGCTATCTGGGTGTCACCAACAAACAATCCCCATGTGAATCGCTTTCAGAATCTCTTACTTCAAAAGCATCACAAAGATCCAGTTGTAACAATAATAATCTCTATGAAATCCTGTTCATTTCAGCGAGTCGGACGGTTCGTTTAAATGATTCACTTTGTTAAACGACTCAACTCAAAATGATTCACGAATTCCCGCTCGGCAAATATAAAGTGTTGTTAGAATTAAATGAAGCATTTCCATTGAATGTTTCGGTGGAAATTGATCTGGTCTAATTTGATGCTGACCTTTTTTTTTCATAAAAATCCTTCCCGATTCCATGCCAAAGCGACGCACACATAGGTGCGAATCTTTTCCACCAAATCAATAAACAATCGTTCACAAATTAGTGTTCGAAATCTGCGAATCTGATCGTTTAAATGATTAATTTTATTAGAACCACCACTCAATGCTCCACAAAGTTCCTGATGCATAGTTAAACAATATGTTAGCAAAGCACGGCTGTTATCAGTATGTTTTCGAGTTACATAAAGTAGGTTTTTGTTGTATTGGGACACATGTATTCCAGCAGCATGCTCCAGTTAAATTAAAGATTCACTTCAATGCCAGTTGGATAATACAGCTTTGTTTTGGAAAATGGTGGCTATATAGTCATTAGCAGGACCAGCCACCATGTCCAAAAACAAATCCCACAAAGAGATCACAGTTGGACCATTGAGCAGTTTTGAGTAGAAATGTAAGCGTTTATTATTACTTACTGTACAGATTAAGATACTTGTAGTACATCGACTGCAACCATTATTTATGAGAATACAACTTTCACAAAAAAAACAAAAAAGGAAACAAAACCAAGTCAAAAGAATTACGTAGGCGTAACTGAACCCGAAACCCTTTAATTACATTCACCTTCTTTATTTTTAGTCTCATTCCTGCAGCACATATTCCATGATGTTTTGGTGGCAAAAAAATAGCTAAAGCAGTCCAAACCACAGTTCATATTGGAAACGCAAAGAGTGATGTGCAGGAAGTTGTGCGCGAACATTTTATAGTAGCAGCTGTCGTTATCCTCTGCGTTGGAGTACTTGTTTTGCACAATGGATTTAGCAAAGTAACCCAAGTGGACGGGGAGAAAGCATATGATGAACACGACGTCCAACTGTTTCCTTAAAGTGCAAACAACTCTAACGGAGCAGAACAGTATGATGAGGAACGGCACGAGGAACCCAACGATGACCAACAACAAAACGAAATGCAAGGACAATGGCTCATTAACCCTCTCGAAGCACATGGTCTTGTCATTACTGGAGTCCGTTATGAAGTAAACCGGGCTGATAAAGCAAACGGTGAACCATATGAGCGCACAAACCACCAGAGCGTTCTTGCAAGAGAAGATTTCCCTGGCCTTCATGGGATACTTGATGGCCACATACCGCACCACGCTTATGGCCGTGACGGTGAAGATACTCACATACATATTGACGTAGTAGACCAACAAAACAAAATTACACAGTGCCTTTAAATGACCTTCCAACTGCCTGCTGTAGTAATACATCTTAACGGGCTGGAACGTCAACAGAGCGCAGTCGGCAACCGCCATGTTGGTGATGTAGACGTTCATGTAGGTCCATTTTGCTCTGGGACGGCGGCAGAACACCACCAAGACGTAAATGTTCCCCAGGACTCCAAGCATGAAGGTGGGAATGGAAGTGACTTTTTGCAGGTCATCGGCGGTGCTCTGTGGATTGTTCGAGGTGCAGTTTGGACTCTTCAAACCTGTAGAAACGACCTGGATGGTTAGAGATAGGGAACCAAACCAATGAGCAAAACCAAAGAATTAGGGTTCTTGATTGGCATTGAGGGTTCCATGAAGAACTTTTAACATCCATGGAAACTCTCCATTCCACAAAAGGTTCTTAGCTATGCAAAAAGGTCTTTCAAGATTTACACAGAAAAATGGTTCTTTAAAGAACTGTTCACTATGGAAGATTTCCACCAGCTAAAAAACAAAGCACACATAATTGCAACTTTTTATCTCACAATTCTGACTCACCATAGAGTGTTTACATCTTCGATTTTTTTTCTCAGCATTGCATTATATAAACTTGCAGTTCTCCCTGTTGAAAAAAACAGCATATGCTGGTTAGGTATGTTTTGAAGCATGGCAGGTGGTTTAAGCTGGTCCCAGCTTGTTTAAACGGATCCTGTCTGGGCCAAGAGACCAGCATGAACCAGCAAAAGGACCAGCATAAACCAGCAAAAACCAGCAAAGGACCAGCTTAAACCAGCAAAGGACCAGCTTAAACCAGCAAAGGACCAACATAAACCAGCAAAGGACCAGCATAAACCAGCAAAGGACCAGCTTAAAACAGCAAAGGACCAGCATAACCCGCAAGGAACCACTTAAACACACCTAACCGCATAGCTGTTTTTAATTCACGGGCTGGTCTTTTTTTCTTTTCTAAGAATGCTATTTTATATGCACATCTTCTGTCTTTTTTTTCGGCTCAGAGGTACCTATTTTAAATTTTGACACTTTTTCTTGCATAGTGAGTTTATATCACTCGCAATTGGGATTTTTTCCACGCAACGGAGATAAAAAGTCCGAATTGTGAGATAAAAAGTCACAAAACCTTGTTTTATTTATTTTTTAAACTGGTTTCCATAGTTCACTAAAAGGTTATTTGGGGAACCTTCTATGGCATTGCTGTGAACCCCCCTTTATTTTAAAGAGTGTATTCCAAGTCTTTGAAGTCATGCAATGGTTTGTATGATGATTGTGCACCATTTGTTGGAAAAGAAAAGCCAGAACATATAGCTACTGCTAGCCTAAGTATCTCTCGTTGAGGTTTTGAATGACATTAGAGGGGTCAATGTGAATTTATTTGAATAAACTTTCCATTTAACCTTCTAAGAGACGGCTTATTTAAACAGTCAAACCCACATACAACACAAGAAAGCAAAGTAATGTGAATCTCCAGAATCAGACAAAAATCTCTTACCTTTTCACAAGAATCGCTTGCTCCTGATGAAATCTGGAGTAAATCTGTTGTTGATGTTCTCGAGCACAATTCAATGCCTATATAGAGGCGAAGTCCTAAATAACGGGTCATGCACCAACATGGATGATCTTTTCCAGACCCACTGCAGAGAGAAATATGACACCTGTGTCTTCAACAACACTAAAATGCAGTGATTACGTGATTTTGGTTTCCTCCAGTTGGTTTCCATGTGTGTGCGCTGCTGGCAGTCCCAGAAACTTTACCAGGTTAACATGAAAATGAGCTTATTAAAACGTGTACGGGCTTGACCGGCTCACAAAACGATGTGTTTTGGCAGAGCTGCCTTTTTATTTGTATAATGAGCATGACCAGGCAGGCTCCTTGATGATGAAAAGACTTCAAATTGACAAAACATTAACGTCAAAAAACAACAACAACAAAAAACAGGCCGAAAATGCAAATCACACTGACGTCAAAACTCATATCCACACACCGATGTTCTTTCGACCACCAACATAACGACACAAAAGCAATGCAATGAAAGAAAAAGTTTAATTCAGCAATCTCGAAATCAACAATACAAATGTACTTTCAAAAAGAAACTCCCTTATTAATAAAGAAACACACTCTGATAGCACACTCACATCTCAGAGACGTCTATTTGACGTCTGCATTACATCTGCAAGAGTGTTTGTTCATCTGCAATACATCTACAGGACGTTTCCTATCAGATGTCAAATAGACGTTTAGAAGATGTCTTTAAGATGTTTATGATTTAGAATGCATGTAAAACTGACATCTTAAAGACGTCTATCAGATTTCAAATAGATATTTAGATGTCGTTAAAATGTTTATGCATGCAAAACTGACATCTTAAAGACGTCTATCAGATGTTTGTACACAGCAGATGCTTTCCAGATGAAGCGATCTTTAACAGACCCCTTGCAGACGGATGTGAGCTGGACACTGGGTTTAGGATTGTCTATGCTTTTGAAGCAGAGGCTTAATGTCACTACTACTTAGCGCCATCTACAGGTGTGGTGATAAACAGCAGAGACAGCCTGGTCATTGAATGGGCATTAGAAAGGAGTGTGTGGATGCCAAATGGACGTCAAGTTTGTGACAAAAGTTTGATTTGGATATTTGACGCCAATGTTTGATGTAAATTTCACGTCTTTTGAACACCAATTGCCAACTGGGACAGGTTTCAAAAGGAGATGATTCAAACGGATGCTCTTCGAGGCCCCAAAAATAATACTAAAACTCAATCAGGCTGACAAATAATTCATATAATGCAATAAATATCAAACAAACAAATCATTGATGTCAATGTGATGTCCATATGATATCAATTAGACGTCTAAACCGTGACACTGACTTGATGTAAACTGAATGTCAAACAAATGATGGTAAAATATCCTGCAGTGTGATTATTCAAATAAAAATTAATGTGTTAGTTATTAAAATTAATGTGTCATGTTGAAACACTTCTTAAACCTGAAATTATTTTTGTAAATCCAGTGGTCAAATGCTGCGTAGCCACCTCACTAATGTGTGCATGTCCACAAAACTGAAGAATTTCTGAGTCTATTTAAGCTGTAGGCTATTTAATAAAGGAGAAATTAAAAGATGAAAAAGAGGAATTAGGGAGAATCAATAAATTATGAATAATTTATTGTTAGTGTGTAAATAATATGTAATCATGTAATCCATAAAAAAGTAACCGTAGTCTGATTGAGTATTTTAAAATGTAATTTAATCTAATTACAAGTACTTATATTTTGGAATCTGACATACATAAGTTACACACTCTCTCTCTCCTATATAATCTATGTATATAAAATAAATATATACTGATGTATATATGTAGACAGACAAGACAGAGAGACACAGACAGCCGACAGACAGATAGACAGAGATACAGCACAGACAGATAGAGTAGAGATACAGACAGACAGGACAGATGAGTAGAGACCGACAGCACAGACGACAGACAGACAGACGACAGATATAGGATCCAGACCGACAGAGACCGATATAGATAGAGACAGACATCGCATACAGACAGACGATAAGACGACAGATAGAAAGAACAGACAGAGACAGACAGACAGACAGACAGACAGATAGATAGATAGAGATAGGCAGACAGACAGACAGACAGACATATTTACAGACAGACAGACAGACAGACATAGAGACACAGACAGACAGACAGACAGACAAAAAGATAGACAGACAGTAGATCGAGACAGCCAGAGACAGACAGACGACAGCATGCTAGATAGAGACATACATTCCGACAGAACGGACCGACAGACAGATAGATAATAGAGCTACAGACAGACAGACAGACAGACAGACAGACAGACAGATAATAGATAGATAGATAGACAGACAGAAAGACAGACAGTATAGATAGATAGATATATAGACAGACAGATAGATGGATAGATGATAGACAGACAGACAGACAAACAGATATATAGATAGATAGACAGACAAACAGACAAACAGACAGACAGATAGATCCGTACAGACGACATACAGATAGATAGAGACAGACAGAAGCCAGACAGACCAATAGGGGGCAGACAGACATGACAGATAGTATAGAGACAGAGCGACCAGAAAAACAAACAGAAGACCACAGACAGACAGACAACAGACCGACGACAGACAGACAGACCGATAGATAGATAGATAGATAGATAGATAATATCGAGGATAGATGCTGAATATATAGATTATATAGATAGAGACCAGACAGATAGATAATATCGATAGATAGAGATAGACGCAGACAGACATACAGACAATACAGACAGACCGCCAGACAGACAGAAGACGAATGAGATATCTAAAGGCTAGATAGATGATAGATATATAGCTAGATAGAGTAGATAGATGAGAGATCAGACCATACGACAGATCGAGATAGAGACACGACCGACAGACAGACAGAACATACAACAGTAGACTATAGATAGAGACACAGACAGACACGACGACAGATATATAGGACACGACAGACAGACAGACAATAGACTCGACAGATAGATAGACATAGACGACCAGACAGACATACAGTACATACAGACAATAGATATTACAGACGGACTACAGACAGATAGATAGAGACAGACATTACCATATAGATAGAGACAGACAAGACAGACAGACAGACAGACAGATATAGATAGACAGATAGATACAGACACAGACAGATAGATATAGATACAGACAGACAGATATAGACAGACATACAGACAGATAGATAGATATATAGATAGATAGATAGATGACTGACAGACAGACAGACAGATAGAGACACAGACAGACAGACCGACATACAGACAGACAGACAGATGAGGATACATACCAGACAGACATAGATAAGACCGACAAGACAGCAGACAGACAGACATGACAGACAGACATACAGACAGAGACCTACAGACAATAGATAGATAGATAGATAATCGCTAAGAGACAAGACAGATGATAGATGAGTAGATATAGACAGACAGACAGACAGACGGACAGCAGACAGACAGCAGACAGACAGACAACAGACAGACAGACAGACAGACAGAGATGATAGATAGATAGATAGACAGATGGATAGGTGATAGATAGATAGATAGATAGAGATATAGATAGATAGATAGACAGACAAACACAGATAGATACAGTAGACAGACAGACAGACAGACATATATAGATAGATAGATAGATAGAGATAGAGACACAGACAGACAGATAGAGATAGAGACACAGACAGACAGACAGACAGACAGACAGATGACAGAATAGATAGATAGATAGATTGATAGATAGATAGATTATAGATAGACAGACAGATAGATAGAGACAGACAGACAGATAAATAGAGACAGACAGACAGACAGATAGACAGAGACCGATAGCTAGACATAGACAGAACAGACTCGAAGACGACAGACACCGATAACATAGACGATAGGATAGACATAACAGACAGACGAACAGACAGACCGACAGACAGATTATACAGAACATATCGATTAGACATAGACCGACAGACAATAGATGACAGAGACAGAGAGACATATAGATGACAGAGACAGACAGACAGATAGATGAGACAGACAGACACTTTATAATAACCTTCATTACAAACATTATAGTAGTGCAGTCATGGGATAATTAATAATTATATATTCAAGAGTTAGAACCTGATGCCGAGTGAGCCCGCAGCCTTATAGGATTGTCAAGCAAAATCGATTCAAGAATTGAGTGAACTTCGCAAGGAATGGACTGAGGCTGAGGTCAAGACATCAAGAGCCACCACACAAACGTGTCAAGGAATTTGGCTACAGCTGTCATATTCCTCTTGTTAAGCCACTCCTGAACCACAGACAACGTAAAAAAAAAACTCTTACCTGGGCTAAGGAGAAGAAGAACTGTACTGTTGCCCTTGGCCCAAGTCCTCTTTCAGATGATAGCCGTTTTGTATTTCATTGGACACCCAAGGTCCTAGGTCTGGAGGGAAGGGGTGTGGGGTACAAAAAAAAAAAAAGAAGCTCATAGGCCAAGTTGCTTGAAGTCCAGAGTTAATTTTCCACAGTCTGTGATGATTTAGGGTACAATGTCATCTGCTGGTGTTGATCCATTTTGTTTTTTGAAAACCAACGTCACCGCACCCGTTTACCAAGAAATTTTGGAGCACTCAATGCTTCCTTCTGCTGACCAGCTTTTAAAAGAAGCTGATTTCATTTTCCAGCAGAATTTAGCACCTGCCCACACTGCCAAAAGCAACAAAAGCTGGTTCAATGACCATGGTGTTAGTGTACTTGATTGGCCGGCAAACTTGCCTGACCTGAACCCCACAGAGAATCTCTGGGGTATTGTCAAGAAGAAAATGAGAAAAAAAAGAGACCAAAAAATGCAGATGAACTGAAGGCCACTGCCAAAGAAACCTGAGCTTCCATACCACCTCAACAGTGCCACAAAATGATCACCTCCATGCCACACCGAACTGAGGCAGTAATTAAAGAAAAAGGAGACCCTACCAAGTATTGAGTACATTTACACTAAATGAACATACTTTCCAGAAGGCCAAATTCAGCTAAAATGTTTGTTATGTGGGCTATTACGTATCGTATTTGTTGAGACTAGTGACTTTGGTGGGAATTTTTTGTTTACATGTGAGCCAAAAGTCAGTCACAATTAGAGAGAACCACAAAGACTTAAACTACTTCCTCTGTGTGCATGTGAATTATTTAATACCGAGTTGTCCAATTTGATAATGTGAAGACTGTAAATAATATGAACTTTCATCGACATTCTAATTTTTGACAATGCACGGAATATCCTGTTACTGAAGAGTAGTTTACTAATGTGAGTGTTGAGGCAATAAAAGCATTTTTTGCTCCAAAAATACAATCTGTTATGTCTTTAGCAAGTATTTAGCTAAACTTAACCAGCCACTCTTTACACAAACCCGGTTACATTAGCTAAAACTCCAATACCCATAAAGATACTAAATGATTAGTAAACATTTACAAATGATGAATAGTTTCCACTTTAGATTGGCTACTGCAAAAACATGAACAAATTATTAATACAAGTATATAAGGTGTTGATAGAAGGGTCTACACAACAAAGACTTACTGAAAGTTTACTGACATTTGCAAGCATTTCACTTTACATTAAATAATCATTTGAGGTAAGTTTAGTAAGTTCATTAGTAAACATTAACAAGAACTATTATCTCACATTTCTAGCTATGTAAATATATATTAACTAATGATCTGTTAAGCATTATATGTTTGTTAATGATTTATTTATTTTTAAAAGTTATTATTAAGTGTTACCGATATATATAGCCAACATAGCCGATATTTTTCAAATTAGCATTCATGTTGATGCTGTAAATGATGCTGCCATAATACATTTAACTGATTTGTAACTTTCCATATTTTAGAGCGCTTGTTAATTGCATAAATCTGATTATCCCGGTCTACAACAAAAGTTGGACATCCTGAAAGTCGCATAAACAAATTCCAGTGGAGATATATACACAGATCATACTTAGACGGCGCTAAATAAACACCGGAGTCACTGGATTTCCTTAGCACTTGATTTTTATTCAAACAATGCCAAAGCCAGTCTCACAGAGACACATTAGGCAATAAATAGACCAAACAAGATGTTCACCGACATACTGATACAAAAACAATAACAATTCAATAGTGCAATATCAACAAATTATGAAAGTTGGGTTTCTTGCATTGTGGTTATTAGACAGTCGTTGAGGGGACTTTGAGGTTTCGACGTCCCGGCGACTGGATGAAATGTTGTGCGAATCAATTTGCACGGATCAGTCTAACGAGGAATCTCCATTTCAG
The DNA here is from genome assembly GCA_018155175.1 of Sinocyclocheilus anophthalmus. Taxonomy (NCBI): domain Eukaryota; kingdom Metazoa; phylum Chordata; class Actinopteri; order Cypriniformes; family Cyprinidae; genus Sinocyclocheilus; species Sinocyclocheilus anophthalmus. Next base: position 596,793 of record JADLZN010010661.1, on the reverse strand, counting down.
GAAAAAAGCATGCATTCATTTGCACAAGAAATTCAGTGAGTCCATGCGCGTTTATTTCAGCAGAAAACCAGCAGAGAAAGGTCGCCAGCAGATGACTAAGATACCAAAACTGAGGTGCAACAATCCCACGATGCATTACGAGTCAGTCCCGGCCCTGAGCGAGAGGTTCTTAGCACCATCCAATGCCACAGACCCTCAATATAGCGCCCCCTCCAGGACTGGAGAGCATCTACACACTATAAAGTGCACTCGAACGGCTACACGTCGCTTATCTCTTGAACATATTGCAACATATTTTTAAGAACACACATATATACGCACACAAAAACCATGCATATTTTGGACCACGCCACTTTCGTCAAGAATCGCGATTTGTCTTGTTACGAGTCCTGAAATGCTCCATTTGGGTTTGCGCAAACATGCACGCTTGGTTTTAGCCGTAAATCGGACGCTTAACAATACCACGTCCATCTCTTCTTGCACAATTTTATTTATTAATTTTTTTCGGATTACGAAAAGACCAACATGTTGGACTACTTCGTCTCCTTAAAGTATAAAAAGACAAAGTTACAAAAACTCGTTAAATACCTGATCTGAGCGTTTCTTGTGCATAGACTATACATACAATAATACTAAGGGCTGGCTAGCTAGCTTAGCTCTTTTTTAACGTTAAACCAAACCAGTCATATCGCAACACCTTATACGACATCGTTATTCACGACTTAATTTTTTGATGGTCGTAAAAGTGGTCAAACAAAGGCGCTGCAATGAGTAAGGGTTGGTTAGCTAGCTTAACTCTTTTTTTATCGTTAAAACTAAACCTATAATATTGCAAGCTTTTCTACGAAAAAAAAAATTAAGGAAGAATGAAACCAAAAGACGAACAAGACAAAGCTAGCCATCAAAAATAAGGAACTTGGGAAGGAAAAACGGAGAAAAGTTATTTGCAACATTTTTTGATGGTCATAAAAGTGGTCAAACAAAGGCGCTACAATGAGTGAGTGTTGGTTAGCTAGCTTAGCTCTTTTTTATCGTTAAACTGAAACCAATAATATCGCAACCCCTTATACGAAAAAAAAAAAAAACGTAAGAGGAAGAATAAAACCGAAAGACTGACGAAAAAGACGGAAGGAAACTTAAAACTTACGAAGAAAAATAAGTTCTTTGCGTAATTTTTGGATGGTTGTAAATGTGGTCAAACGAAGGCGCTTCAATGAGCAATAACCGATCAAATGCTTTTCCACGGAAGTAGTTTGTTTTTGTTGTCTTTGACAGTCCTCAGAGACAAACCTGTAGTCTTTAGTTGTTTTTGGGTGAGTTGCTGCAGCGCTAACACAAACCGCCCGCGTTTCGTCAACACCAGCGTCCCATAATGCGTGCCCTTTGGTTGTTTCCTTGGCAAAGACGCACAGAGTTTTAGTAGCTGGCGCATGTGCAAATAAAGGTCCTTCCCAGCATTCCCTGCGGCAGCTAGTGGATCTTTAAAAACGGTTTTTGGTGGTTCTTTCCAAAGTTCAGACGGATGAGATCTCTTACGTTTCTTTGTACCTGAAATGCCAAAAAAAACAAACGTGATTTTCTGATGCTTTTAGTTTTACCGACGTAAAAACATCAATGTAATATGACAGTATTTACCCGCTTTGTAGGGTGAATTCGGGAAGGGCTCCGAGAGACGTCAGCTGCTCTTCTAAGGCCACGATACGCAGGCCGATATAGCCAGACGACAACAAGAGCAGAAACACCCTGAGCGAGACAAAAACATGTTTAAATGCATGTTTGCTATCAGGCCTGGAGGGCGTCTCGTATCCTGCTAATTATCACATTCCTGTACTGCTGCATACCGGCAAGATGAGACTTGTTTGCCTGGAAACCACTTATATTCTGACACAGTCAGGCTGAGAGGAATCTCGTCAGTGAGCTTAGGATGACTAGTCACTAATATTACAAATGAAACCATATTACACTAATATTACATGAAACATTGCAGCCTATACTGACAGAACTGGTGATACTGCTATTGTTGACGTGTCGATTGTTAAAAAAGCAAGTTGGGGGGGGGTTGTTGTTTTGTGTTTTTTTTTTGTTGTATATTCAAGTCATTTTCAAAATCAGCTGCCATCTAATTAATAATATATATATATATTTTTTAATGCCCAATTAACCACGCCACCTTATTTTTTATGTGACAGTTAAATTATAAACTTTCTTAACTATGGTAATAACATTTATATTTTTGTTTGTTTAGTAATCTTGCAAATATGTAGCAAATACAGCAATCTTCTTTAATATATGCTTTAGAGAAAAAAATAAGTCGAAATATTTCAGTAAATCCTACATATTTTAAAAAAGTCGTAATATTGCATAGACTTCAAAATCTACGTTTCAGGGGTTTTACTCATTATTTTTTATACTATAAATATCGATACCATTGGGAAATTATTTTTTGGGTATTTCATAATAGATCTAGTCACATTGTATTATTAAAGTCTAAAATTCGGTTTAGTAAAATATTTATATAAATAAATATTACATTTGTAAATATTGTATTATACCTCATCTAATTTTGATAAATGTTTTAGTTAAGTATCAAATAATTGTTGCTACTTTTATTTTTTTTTTTTAATAATTTAGCTTAACATTTGCGCATAATTATATGAATTAGTTTTTCGGTAATCCTTTATATTGTTAGTGTATATTCTATAGAATTATTTTTAGTAAATGTTTGTCCGTATTTTTTTACTACATAATTTGTGTCACATTTAATGGTAAAATTTTTGGTATATTTTTAGAGGTTATTATTATTAAAGGTATTTACTGTAAAACGTTGTAACCAACTTCGCATATTTTTTGTTAGTAAATTCTTTGATAAACTGTTGTGTAGTGAATGCGTAATATTAAGGTGCTACTAACCTCTAAATGCTAAATCTAATGCGAAATTAGTAACAATGCTACTTTATTTCTAACCCGTGCTTATTTTCATATATGTACATATTTCAATACATTTAAAAATTATTTCAGTAAATATTCCATAAATTGGTTTAGTAAATTGTATTACATTTTATAAATACTTTTTGTTAGATTTCTATAAATTGATATTGTTTGTTACAACATGAATTTTGTTTTTTGGTAAACATTTATATTTTAAATATTCACAAATATTTTCAGAATATTTACTCTGGTCACATTCTAAATAAATGACTGCTTTCATAACTGAATGGTCGAGCCGACATGGTGTTTTACCTCACAGATCAGGTAATGAAGCAGCAGACGTGTGATTTGCTGCCATTCTCTTTGGATGAGGGCAGAGATCGCTCTCTATCCGTATCCGCTCCGACACCACGACTTCCGGCGGTAGAGTAAGCAAACCTCCTTTTACCCAATCGACGTCGTCCGCTCATAAAGTCGTCACTTGCTTCATTCCTAATGATTGCAGGGGGGGCAGAGACCTTTTCGATAAGACGAATCAAGTTGAATGATCTACAGTGATACAATTATGACTTGCTGCCACCTGCTGGCGTATTTATTTCATTTTAGTGTACAATTTTCCGTTTATTTCACGTATTTCTTTATATTATGTTTAAAACATTAATCTCCACATTAATTTAATTGCACTCATGCCACCTCTGAGAATCATTAAACATCTGAAAATGTACCTACAACAAGCCACTTTTGTGTTCTTCTGTGCAACCTCTACAAATTAATTTAGTTAATACTGATTTAATTTGATTGGTAAATTATATTTTTTATTCTACTTGTTCTTAGTAGAATTTTTTAAATATAAATTAAATAAATAAACAGTTTAAACATACATTTTTTGATTGTCCAAGATTATTACACAGGCCATGGCAAAGAAATTACTCCGGTAAGTCGCTAATAGTTTTTATCAGAATATTTGATTGTCAGAATGTGCTCCTAAATGGTTTTAATTAGGAGACAAGCGCGTCCTGAGGCTTGACATTGTCGCTATCAATAGACGAAACCCGCCAGCAGGTGTCGTGCAAGTGACATTGACTTATCACTGAGGTAATTCATTAATCAAGGGTTATGAGCGAGTGCGAAGCGCTGATTCATTCGGACTGAAGCCAACGTGACGGGGCTTGTAGAGCGGAGCAGAAAACCACTTTAATCCCTGCAATCAAACAACTGTCGCACGTGAGCGTCGGTCTGGTCGACCGTGGTTTCTTCGTCACCGAGCATCTCGTATGGCCGTTTGCGGTGAGTCCGCGAGTCGCTGACGGGGGGCGCCAACTTTTGATCGCGGATGTTTTGTCTGAATGCAATTGGGAGACGCAGAAGAGCTGTGATCTGCGTATACACTTCGTCCCTCTCCGTCCAGACGGAGTGACTGGAGTTCTTGTTGGATAGAGCGCAAGGTTCCAGTCATTACCAGGAGATCATCTGAAAGCCGGTCAGACAAGCGCAGATTTGAAGCGCTCACTTACCCAGCATTTGTGCCTGATCGATAGCTGTTCTATTAGCCGGTGGCAAGACGACGGAGGCAGGCCGATGAGAAGAGAGGGCTGCTGTTGGCACTTCCATCCTGTCAGAAACGAGAGCGTCAGAAGTGAATAAAAACACATGAAGCGCCAGTTAAATCACGTTAGCAAACGCTCCCTCACCTCCAGCTGAGGACAGACGGATCGCAGCAGCTTATAGCAGCCTTCTCTGTTACGCAGAGACACGAACAAATACTGCAACACAGAGAGAAAAATTCATATGATTTCATATAAAAAATTATTAATAAAGGATGTTAATAAATATATTCGTTAATATTTTATTACATTTATAAATATACTTCAGATACAAGTAATGCTCAAATAATAGTTTAAAAATCGCAAGATTTGAATATACTATACAATATCTGTTTAGTACATCGGGTCACAATAAAAAAAATGAATTATAGATACATTGTATATAGAGTAAATCTCAATAAATTAAAAGAATTTCGATAAATTTAAACTCCTAATATATATCATAGATAGTAAACAAAACACCTACAACACTTTTCAACAGTCTGTAAGTTTCTGTTTGAGCATAAAAATGATCTCAAAGTACAAAGCTCAATCCTTCAAAGGAATATTTTATTTACATAACTCCCTTTTTCCAAAAACTACAGACGAACGACGTCATTTGGGGCCTACAGAGCCCATGCACGCTAACCATTTCACGGCACACAGCGGCCACCGTACCCAGCTAACCAATCACAGACGAATGAGGAGACCGTGGTTGAAGGCTTCATAGCACATCACACTGCCCAGCTACCATCACAACACACACTGGCCCCCATCATCACTGGCCGGATACCCAATCACACCACACACTGCCTCCAGCTAACCAACCCAAACACAACACTGGCCCGCTAACCCATCACAAACACCTTCCGCATCTAACCCCATCACAACCACCCTGCCCACATCACACGGCCCCGCTAACCACTCACTCACACACTGGCCCACTAATCAATCACACGGCACACCCCGGCCCATCTTAACCAATACATGCACCGATCAGCTACACAACCGGCCCACTAACTCCATCAGCGGGCACACACACCAGCCCAGCTAAACCATCACAACCCACTTGGCCCAGCTAACCACTCACACACACCTTTCCTCACCACACTGTCCCAGCTAACCAATCACAACGCAGACTGGCCCAGCTAACCAATCACAACACACAGCTGGCCAGACACTCACCAATCACCAACACCGCATAATGGGGGGAGGGGGACCTCTGTGCCCATCTACCCAATCGCAACACCACAGCTTTCCCCATCAAACTGGCCCAGCTAACCATTCACGCACACACCGTCCGCATCTAATCAATCACGGCACACGACACCCGGGGGCCCAGCTAACCAATCACGGCAAACACACACATGACCCAGTAGGCGTACCCAGTGCACGTCACAGCACCCGGCCCAGCTAACTCAATCACCACGGCACACCCGGGCCGCATCTATCCAATCACGGCACACACCTCGCCATCTTAATCGCAATCACATGCAGCACAACGTCCCGCTAGACCAATCACGTCACACATACCGGCCCAGCTAACCAATCACAACACACACTTTCCCAGCTAACCAATCAACGGCCACACTGGCCCATCTAACCAATCACGCACACAGCACCGTGCCGCAGCTAAAGCCATTCACTAGCAGTCTCGCAGCACACACCTGCCCGCAACCAATCACGGCACACAACCGTCCCATCTAACCATCACGGCACCACACCTTCCCCAGCTTAACAATCACGGGTCACACAACACCGGGCCCACAAAACCAACACGTCACAGCACAAGTACTCGTTCCCAGCTACCCAATCACGCCACACACAAGCACAACCGTCCCAGATACCAATCACGGCAAACCCAAAAGCACCAGGTCACGCCCCAGCTACGCCAATCGACCACGGGCACACAACACAACCACACTGGCCCAGCTGACCACTCACAACACACACCGGCCCAGCTAACCAATCCCAACACACACACTGGCCCCCATCACAATAACTGGCCCAGTCTACCAATCACGGCACACAACACCGCCCATCTACCCAATCACGGGAGGGGGAAGAAAGGAGAGAAAAAAGGGGGGTCAACACCTGGCCGCGCTAAACCCAATGCACACCCGGCACCGCGACCGTCCCAGCTAACCCATCACCAAAGGCACAGGCAGGAACCTTCCCACTACCAATCACAAGGGGGGGGGAGCAGCAACACATAACACCTTCCCATCTAACTCAATCACTTCAATCACACACACCATGCCCATCTAGCCATCACGCAGCACACAAGCGGCCCACCTACCAGTCACGGCCCGTCACCTTCCGCAACCGAATCAGCTGCACTACACACCGGTGCTCACCATCACACTTGCCCAAGCTACCGATCACGGCCACACTCGGGCCCACTAACCAACTTCAACGCACTGGGGCGCCAGCTCAACCATCACAGCACACAAGCCGCCAGCTAACCATCACATTCACATTTCTATTTTCAAAGGCGGGCCTTCATTCGAGCAGGAATCTATTTCTATGCTTAGTCTAAGGGAGGAGCCCTACTGGGATAGAGGTGTTTTGATAAAATATGAAAAAATGTGGAAAATACTTTGGTTTTTTCTAAACCTAGGTAATTAGAACACTATTACAGACACATCAGACGCCACAGGCAAGCACCTACAAAGGCAGAGGGGGAAAAACCCCCAAAACAACTCCAGACTTTGTAAAGAGCATAATAAGACGCCCTTTAGTGTTTCTCCATTGATTTTTGGAGATATGAATCCTCCTTGATGCGAGGGCGATGTTTGGGGATCTGGCCTTCTCATCCCGTCGTGGTTCGGATAAACAGCGTTTTGGACACGAGCAGCGCTGTGTCTGCTCTTCAGGTCGCTCACACACTGGCGCCGGGAACGACCAGCTTAAACCACACAGAGGCCTCTGTTAAACTTGTTTGGGTAAAAATCAGCTCTGAACGCCTGCGGATCTGACGGCTTCGTACCTTGGTGTCTTTGAGCGCACGGAGGGAGAAGCACAGGCGGCTGTTCTGGATGTACGTAAGACGCCGTGATAAGTGCACTTCCTCCTGCCGGCGCGACCCAGGCGTAAGCTGGAAAGCACACGATTACACCGACGTCCACCGCCGCGCGCTCGGATGCCGTGTGCACTACTGTCTCGCGCGAGACTGTCATGTACGAGAAGACAGCTGTGCCTCACCATTCGCAGGGTCTTATTCAGTCTCGGGGAGTTCTGGGAAGAGTTTGTGGAATGTTTTGTTGTGCTTCATAAAACTCTGAGAAGGACACAGGAAATGAGAATTAGAAGCGTTTTAATAACGTGTCATGTTTGAAAAGACTAATGAAAAGTCCTCTTACACTTCTTGAGTTGAGGCTTTCGCTTCTCTCGTTCTCTCCCATATGTCTGTCGTAATATCAAGATGTTGAACATTTACAATCAAAACACCACACATTTTACATATATATATATATATGTATGTGGGTCAAAGGCGAAAAAGGGTTCAAGTGTGATACTGCTTTAAATTGTTGTTGTTTTCCACCCCACATTTTTTGTTTACGTTTTCTGTTTAATTTAATTGCATTTTTTTTTTGTTTCTCTGATCAAAAAATCACATCATTACCTTTTCCTGAATTTACAGAATACGCCCACGTAACAATTTCGTTCAGGGTGTACATCTTGTCAGGCATATTTCCATTTATGACACATTAAAAGACTGATTACTTTCACCCCAAATACTAATTAGTTTTTGGTATTTTACATTTTTACCAACCTGCCACCGGGCTAACCACTAGGGTTTTTGCCCATTTGTCATAAATAACTTTTATATTCATTTAAAACCACAGAATAAAATTTAATCGCTCCCTTATCTTTAGATATTGTAATATGTAATCCCCCCTTTTCAGAATAAGCGTAGTTTGAAGGTGTTTTAGCGAGATAATATTGTGTTACACCGATGGCAGTTTTCAACCAGATTTTGACATTTAAATATCCGCCAAAACTTATTTAAACCTTAAAGTAGACCCTTTACTACATTTAATGTTCTTTTCTAATTCTATGACATACAATCACTTTGGACCTTTCTTTTGATTGCGACAACTTTTGTCTTTTTGACCCAGTAGAGAAAATTTAATTTAGAGAATTTTTAAAAATTAATTTTAATAAGTACTTATTTATTTTATTATATACCGCTTAATCTTTTTTTTTTTTTTTTTTATTAAAAAATATATTTTAGCATTTCTCTTTTTTCAAATAAATTCAAATTTGTCTTGAAAACAAAAGTTTTTATGTAAACTAATTTGTTATAATTTTTTTTCAATTTTTACATTTATTCTTCCTTTGTTAACTGAATTAAAAAAAATGCACTTTATTGATGAAATGACATTTGATATGTAAAAAAAGAGCCTAAAAATGTTTAAATATTATTAAAGAAACCTACTTATACTATAAGAAATATTATTATTATTTTCTATAATAATATATGAATAGTTAATATATTATATTATTAATAAAGTTTTTAAAAAGAAAAATAGTGTATAATTTCTTTAAAAAAATAAAAATGATATACTTATTTTTTTAACAAAAACCCCCCCCCAACAATTTTAACAAGAATGATGTCATAATTTTTATAAATTTATTTTTAATGAATACTTCAATATTTTATTTTATTGTATCTACCCTTTTTTTAAGACACTATCTCTATCATTTTTAAAACTGTTTTCTTTATAGCGTGAATACACCACTTATTTTTGATATTGATGAAATATAAAATATAGCTTTAGATAGAATTTTGTTTATTGTTTTAATTGTTTGTCTTTTTTTTTAACACGACAGCCTCCACGATCGTATATATATTATATATATAAGTCTATATTATATATTATATATAGTAAATCATTAATATTTGTTTTTCCTAATGATGAACACCATATTTTATTATGGATAAACGTCATTATAAAACCCTTGTTTTAAAAAAAAAAAAAAAAAAAGAAAAAGTATTTTTTATTATACATTTTTTTTTACATTTTATTTCCACCTATCCTTCTATATTCATAACAGTTTCTGATCAGTGTCATGTTGACCATCAGAGTGACTGTTAGGCTGGTCTACAGTAGCAGAACTGGTTAAACGCAACACAACTCGATGGAAAGACTCGGACGCTCTCGTACCTGTGCAGGACCTGCCGGCTCAGGCTCTTGGTCTGCTGCTGAACCTCCAGCTGATTCTCCTCCAAACTAAACCCCTTCCTGCTCCCCAGCTTGCTTTTCGTCCTCCCCTTCTTCACCTTCACGTGGATCGTCCCGGTGTCCGCCGCATAGCTGTGAACACAGCACAAAACCACCGTCAGCCTCATGACTACGCCGCTCGCAGCTCTCCACTCCAACCTTAAACACCGCCTGACTTCACGAGGCCATGCGAACGCTTGCAAAAGACAGACAGATGGGAAATACAGGGCATTTACCAGGAGTAATGATATCAAATCATGCAAACAGCTCAGCTTTACGAGTTTCTGTCAGCCGCTGATACGAGTGTAATGGTTAAACAGAGTCAAACGCGCCAGGAAAGCAAATATATGATAAAACAGACCAACAGCACTTCACTCCGACCTCTATAACACAACCACAGCAGTAAAAACTCAAGAGTAAACACTACGGACTGAAAAACAACCTTCAAAGGAAACCCCGCACCAATTTTCACTTGGAAATTGCTAGTAAAATTCAACAGGTAATACATTGAATGCAGCCCATTGAATGTAAACCTGCTCTACCAGTAGAAATACTCCAATACTCTTGCTTAAAAATGACTGAAGTCCTATTCGTTCACACCTGTAGAGATTATTTCCATGCCTGCGAGATAATCGTAAACTCAACGACCTGTTCATCCTCAAAAAAACAACAAGTGTACAAAACTGGCCTCAAGCCATAACGCTGGAGTCTGATGCTCGGCCAAAAGCAATAAATAAAGTCTAGAGGCTCAGCGAGTCTGAAAAACACAGGTCTGGTCTGCGGCCGGGTTCCAGTGGTAACTGCTGCCTTCCTCTGTATGCAAATGAGAGGGGCGGAGCTAGAACTCAGCTCTGGTCTGCAGTTTCTCCAATGGGAGTTGCTCCCTTCCCACTGTATGCAAATGAGTGGGCGGAGCTGAAGACAGAGTTCTGGTCTGCGGTCGTGTTCCAATAGCCGCTGCTGCTTTTTCCTGTATGCAAATGCGAGTGGGCGGAGCCTATGACCTCAGATGGTGTGACTGTGGCTTGCTGACGTAATGCAACACCTGCACGCAGGTGAAAACATGCTGAGAAACACAGCCGCGGCGCTTGACAAGAAGCGAATGCGTTTACAGTCAACAAGTCATGATTTATAGAAGCGAAAGTTGACTTGCTGTAATTCTTCGCCTGAAAGGAACTCAAAGTAACCGCTTCCTCGTTAAGCACTGAGGTTTTGTTGAAACGCTACATGTGCCAAGCACAGCTGTGCTGGGAACCTTGGATTTCCCGCATCGAGATCCATCTTAATATTATATAGATAATCACGTATTTTCTTTCCTATAAATTTTTTTTTCACCCCGCTCGATTTGAAAAGGGCAATAATAGTATAAAGGATTATAGTTATTCTAGTACTTGTTTTAAAAATTATATTTTCCCCTTCTCTTTCTTTCACTAAACCTATATCTTACATATATTTAATTGGTTTTAAAGAAAAAAATACATTTTTATCATTTATCATCTGTTTTAAATGAATTAGATTTTTTTTCTTTCTATAGTGAACTGCCACAAATTTTTTTATATTGGAATGTCCTCTTTTCATAAAATTTAAATATTATAAAAAATCTATAATATAATATACAAGAGCCTTTTACAATGTATTGTATTCTTTTAAAAATTAAGGTTTATTTTATTTTTTTATATTCATTTAATTTAAAAAGGCTTTTTTCTTTATGAAAACAATATTAATATAAAAGGCTAAATAAATAAATACAATTTCTTTAAACACATTAACTTTTTCTTTAACGTTTTATAAAAAAATGTTTTTTTCGTCATACACAAACTTGCCACATATTAAAAAAATAAAAGACCTATTAACATATTAAACCCATATTAAAAAAATGTAATAAACACACTGAGCAGGCGTGCATCACCTACGATGGGCGTAACGATTACGAATGACTCTCAAATGCCACGGAAACATTCCTGAGCTCATCTGCGAGGGAAGGGAAGCTTTTACAGCCAAAACAGAACAAAAGAAAACCATTACGACACAAGGAAGCTGGCAGCCACTGAAATAACGTCTAGAATTTTACAGAGAATTCAGCCAGCTTTTGTTTGAGTGTTTCATCTTGAAACCTTTAGATATGAAAGCAAATCACGCAAACACATTCAAAAGCAGAGCCACACCTGCAAGAGGCTAATTTGGCGTCACCGATGAAATAAACACTGACGAAAGCGTTGCCAAAAAAGCAGGAATACCAAGAAATCATTCTTAATCTCATTTGCCTATAATAAGATGTGTAGAGGGTTTTTTCTGACCTAAATAACCACACTATAAATGCAAAATCTATACGAGGAAGTAAACGTAATTTAAAACTTCACATGGAACCACTGGGACACAACACAATTAAATAATATATAATTGAGAGAATAAAATGGGAATTATTAATTTTTCATTTTCAATGCTGATACTGATTACAGTAACAGAAAATAATAAAATCATTAAATTACAATAAAATTAATAAAATATATATTTACTAAAATTTCCTATCCTATAATATTAGTAGTATTAGTATTCAGTCATATATTATTTTTAAAATTATTTTGCATACAGAAAAATTAAAGAATGTAATAATGAAAAACTTTTAATTTTCTCAATCTCAATGGTTATTCTGATAATATATGATACCAAAAAAGAATGTGATTCTGGTAATATAGTAATTTTTTACTGTATTACCTAAAACATTCACACAATATGGTTTAAGCATAAACTAAAGCAACTAATTCACTGCATCACTTCCATTTTCTTCAAGCAAAACATAATTGCTGCTTTCGCTTTTGCAATCGGCGTAAAACAAGCCTCACAAGCTCTCTGTAGAGTACGATGTATTGAAGACATTAAAGCACACTTCATATTGCAGATCTATTTTTAAAAGCCCTCAGATCACACCCTTTAACCAGCTTCAGTAAACCCCCAACCACAGCGTTTTCTCGTGTCTGAGGTCGAGTATTCAGGCGAAACAGAGGCATTTTGGGAATCTGCTGCCCCGCTGTGGGAGTTTATAAGAATGCAAGCCAGCAAAGTCATATTTGTAAATGAAAGTGTTTGCATGAAGTAAACCAAACACTCTGTTCAAACAGCTTGATTCAATGCCGTTAGGATTTCAACTGTGTCATTCCGGTTTCGTGGCATTAGAACAATAATAAAGGACCCAGAGATCCTGTTTAACAGTCTTATATCTCATGCACATTGAACCTCGCAACTTCTATTTGGCTTAAAGATGCACAGTGATTCAAAGAGAAGACAACGAGCTGCTGACTCGTCTGATGCTGAAGATAAAACCAGATGAGATAAGCAACAAACGGTGGCATAAACACACCAAACAAGGAAATGTGTTAGAGTTCAAGGCACGTTCTCAGTGATAAACGTTTATCGCGCTCGCCTTTGCGCTGACAACGAAAGTTCAGTCTTTGCAAATGAGTCAAAGTGTTCGAGAACGGTTGTTTTTGGTGATATAACTGGCATGAACAAAGACAGAACTAGTCAACATTTTGGTCTTTAAAGCTGTTGGAATTCAATCCACTAGCTATGAAACCAAATCCCCAGCAAGCTAGCGGCTCAACGACGTACACGCAGCTGCTCACCATCATATATCAGAGCTAGCTAAAGCAGTTCTAAACGTCTCCTACCTTCCCAAATCCTCACGCGCGTCCGTATCCAAGCAGTTTGGATCCTTCTCGCCATCCATTGCAGCGCCCTCCCAGCACTAGCGACTACTGAACTGCTTTTGACCAGCTGAACTAGATGCTGAGCAATGGGGTCTAAAGGTTTCCTTTACAGCTGCTCAGTTACACAAGCGCAGGCCGTCGGAATAAAAGTGAGATAGTGAGGCACAGGGAAGCCAAAGTGGGAGTCGAGGGAGGGATAAAGGATCCCACAATGGCCCATTTGAATGCCATTGAAGGAATGCAAACAACAGAAGACAAGACTGAAGACATGCAAACAAAGGCCTCGCTAGTGGCCACCTATTGTCTTTGTGATGGGGTAGAAGGTCAACAAACCCATGGGAAATCTAGAGAAAGAACTCCACAAGACCAGGAGTTTTTTGCAAGGATCTGATTTGGCCAATACTGGAAGCAAATAAATACTTCAAGTATACTGGAAGGTTTCTGTGTGAACCTTAAGCTGCTTTCCAACAACTAAATTCTGACTTTTGAGAGTGACAAAAATGTGACCCTGGAGCACAAAACCAGTCATAAGGGTCAATTTTCCGAGATTGAGATTCATACATCAGCTGAAAGCTGAATAAATAAGCTTTCCATTGATGTATGATTTGTTAGGATAGGACAATATTTGGTTGAGATACAACTATTTGAAAATCTGGAATCTGAGGGTGCAAAAAAAATCAAAGTGAGAAATCTTCTTTAAAGTTGTCCAAATAAAGTTCTTAGCAATGCATATTACTAATCAAAAATTAAGTTTTGATATATCTACGGTAGGACATTTACAAAATATCTTCATGGAACATGATCTTTACTTAATATCCTAATGATTTTTGGCATAAAAGAGAAATGTATAATTGTGACCCATACAATGTATTGTTGGCTATTGCCTATATCAAAATCCAGCGACTTAACACTGCTTTTGTGCTCCAGGGTCACAAATGGTTACTTTATAATTTAGATTTTTCTTCTTCAATTGCAAAAGGCAAAAAAAATATTCAAAAATCCATGCAAAATGATACATGGAAAAACTGAGCAAACAAAAAACAAAAATTTTTTTTCCCAGGGTTTTTTTTTATGTGAAAAAATTAAAATACACAAATTCGATTTCGAACACAACATAAAAAATTAAATCAACCAAGATTTTAATCAAGAGTTTAATCAAACAAGAGTTACATTTTTCTCAAGACAGCTAAAAAAAATTAAAACCAGTGTTATTTTAGTTTCATTGAGTTATTAATATTTAGAACTACTTTTTATTTCCCTATTTTAATTTTAGTTAATGATACTTTATTTTTTTGTATTTTGCATCTATATGGATGTATTCATTTTAATTTTAGTTTGTAAAATATGTAAGTTGTTGTTATTTTAGCATGTGTGTTTGGCTCAGTGTTATTATTATTTTTTTTTAGGATTACTGATAAACTAATATAGTTTGATTTGTATTAGTTATCTACTTTAGTTTTAGTTACAGTTGTAGTAAGTCATTTTATTCGTTTTTTAATTATGTCTATATAGGTTTTTTATTAAGCTTTAGTTTTATTTAATTTTAGTTATTTCAGTACTTCAACATACAAAATGGAAATATATTTATATATATATGTATATATATATATTTATATGTATGTGTGTGTGGTTGTACATGCACATATGTAGTTGTTTTTTGGTGTTATGTTAGAATCATTATTATACTCATAACTTTTGTTCTTTTAATATTTTGAATAGTTTTTAGCTTAATTTTTTTGTTTTCATTTAAATGTTTAATTTTGAAATGTTGCGTGCATTTGTCATTTTTATTTAATTTATTTTATTTTATTAAATGTGTAAATATATAGTATTTATAGAGTTTTAGCTTTAATTACTTTTTCTTATTTGTAAGTCGCTTTGGATAAAAGCGTCTGCTAAATGACTAAAAGTAAAGTAAAAAGTTTCAGTTATTTTAGGAAATCAAGTTAAACTAAATGAAAATGATAAATGTTGTAACTTACTTTTTTATTACCACTGAACCTTTTCTCCATCTGACCCCTTACCTCCTTGTGCCATTATAAATAAAGATGATTCATCCCTGGCCTAATGCACACTGCACATACACAAGCATTCAAGGCTGATGTTTTCCAATGGAAACGCATCAGCTCATATACGTCCACACCTGCACGGTGAATCACCGAAGATAGCTTAAAGATCCTTGTCAAGGCCTGAAAACAAGTAGTTCTTGAATCTTAATCAGTATTTCTCAGGGCATTCTGTACTTCTGTTTATAAGCAAGACACCATGTTCTAATGAAGATGATTAAGTGAGTGTTTGCCCAGTTTCATGGAGCACACTAGCATAACGTGATATGGAGAATATCAGGTCAGTTTTCATTGCATAAGCATAAGATCTTCACGCTCTGTAAACACAGGGATACTAGATCCCCATTGGTTAACGGATGGGAGGAAGTTTCGACTGAATGCAATTCAAGATCGCTGCCAAGAAGCCAACATGTAAATCAGAGATCGACGGCTAGAATTGTGTCAACGCTGCACACCAGGAAACCATAGATCATTTTCAAGAAAGCCTCCGTTAGAATTCACTAGTTGAGCAAGTCGTGTGTTACTCAGCTTGCAAAATGAATAGACTTGAGCAGAAGCAGTGAGAACATGGTCAAACCACAAGTAGAGAATAGAAGGTCCTTCATCAAAGTGTGATAAATGAGCCGAGTGGGTGTTTGCTGAAAAAACAGTGATGTGTTAAACCACACGAAAACTTGAGCTTGAGCTAACACCATTTAACCAACAACAAACCACACTAAGTTGTCCTATACCTCTAAAAAGAAATAATAAATAAAATCTAAACATAGAAACTACATAAAATCCAAAGTTCATATCCATCTCTCAAAATACACCAAATCTTGGTCTCAAAACTCGAGATGAATTGCAAAAGAAACTCAAAAGAACCAAAAGCAAGACTCTTAAAAATTGGCGTAACCATGAAACCTGAGCTAACATCTTCAAAGAGAGGCTTGGAATAAGCTTTAGGCCATGACATCTATCGAGCCATGATGTCCGTTCAAGAGCCAACACCAATTCCTGTGGGCAAACACAGCTTGCCACTTGTGGACGGGGGCCAAACCTACGACACAGAGGACATTTGTGCAAGTCACATGACCTGAATGCATCAGTCTCACTTCCTCAGTCTAAGGATAGGACAGGAATCACATGAAACTGATCATATTTTGTTCTTTTGGTGTGGTTATTAATAGCTTAGGGGAACTTCGTTTGGGGAAGTACTTCATGCAAGTATTGTTTTTTTCAGTAAAGGTGCTAAAGGTTGAGGCCACCAATATGTTATGGGTTCCTCAATGTGGATTTCACCAAATCAGTGTGAAATGCTGGGGACTGGAACGTTGAGAACCTTGAACGTTTGCTTGACTTTCGCGGGCAACGTGTTAACGAAGAATCAAGAATGTTGCTTTGAATTGATGCACTAAGAAGCAGAAAGACTTTAACGTGCCAAATCTGGAAGCCACATTAAAATTTACAAGGAGTGGTCCAATCTTACTCAGGGGAACCCAACCGACCTTCTAAAATGACCTCAACTCTATCCAAACAAAGTTCCGTATGTAGGAGCGACGCTCAAAAGCTGTTGTGCAAGACCTCAAGTGTAACTCAACGTCCTTTACCGGTTATCTATGTGAACGATAAGCGGTCAGGGCCCATAGTTTTCTTTACAAGGTCCGGAGAAGCTAATTCAATTCCATTGGGAAACAAAATTAGCCCAGACAGCTTGCCCACACCTGGCACACCACCTGGAACAAGCTTTTGGGCTATAAATAGAGGCCGATAGATAACGTGACCCACATGTGTTGGAATACCAATACAACTGAGGGTCTATGAGATCATCTGTTTATCTGGAGAAATGCTTGTCAATCTAAACCACTTATGGGGCATTGTGATGTAACGTCGACATTTAGGACCATCACTGAAGACAATGCAATTTGGCCAAGAAAGAAGTTCAATTGCATTCCAACTGCCTGAGTGAATGGAAAACTCACACCTTGATGATGGTTAGGAATTTAGAGCATAACGGCGATGTGGATTGGTTTGTTTATGTCACAATTGCAGATGAGGGCTACACTGGTATAAGAACAGCTGGAGTGAACTGGTACATTAATAGGTATATTTTCCATTAAATGGCTCAATGTAAATTGGAACTCATTGGAAAATGTGAGTTAGGGAAATCAGCTCTAGTCTAAAACTAGCCCAGTAATTCCTTTACAATAACATGAGTGATGCGATCCAGGTACAGTACCGGCTTAACGACTCTAATAATAACCAACACAAAGACACAAGTCCACATAAAAAGCTGGTATTATATTACACTGCATGGCTTTTTTTTTTTTTTTAGGAGTTGAGGTTTTTAAGGAGGCTGACATTGTAAATACAATTAAAAAACATGGTGTTCAGATATGTACCTTGTCATATATTACCATATACATATACAATATTATATATGCACCATGGTAATACAATAATTCACTATGGCATGTCCAAACACACACTGGTACTGTCATGATAGGCCTACACGTCAAAAACAACATTCCTATTATCACCGTGGTATATAAAAACTGGTGAAATAAAAACATGGTACAGGCACGGTAGATGGCATTTTACCATTGTATTTAACTGTGGTAGTATCACAGTGGTCGTATCAGATAATACCATGGTATTTTAACATGCACCAGAGTATTTCATGGTAGCCCAATGCTCTACCATGGTACCCGTCCAAAAACATAGTGGTGTTGATTCAATGGTATTTAAAAAAATAAACACCACGGTGTTTACATCTAACATCTTCACTGTACCATGGTACTACCACGGTAAATGGAATGCCGTAAAAAGCATTAATGACAGGGATATTTCGGAAAAGATGTGCAAAAAAGCAATTTGTTTACTATAAAGACAAAGTAATAAATAAAATATCTAATCTGTCAACGGGAAGCAATAAAGTCATCACACACACACACACAGACACACACACACAGAGAGACACACTCACACACACACACACACTCTTCTCTCTCACACTCACACACACTCTCTCACACACACACTCTCACACACACACTCTCACAAACACAAACACACACACACACACTCTCACTCACACATCTCACACACACACTCTCACACACCCACTCTCACACACACAAACACACACTCTTCACACACACACGCTCACACACACCTTCACACACCCACACTCTCAAACACACACACACTCTCACACACACACTCTCACACACACACACTCACACACACACACACACACACACACTCTCTCACACACACGCTCTCACACACTCTCTCACACACACACAAACAAACACACACAAAAACACACACACACACACACTCTCTCTCACCCACACACACACACACGCTCTCTCACACACACACACACCTCTCTCTCACACACACACACACAACACAACACAACACAACACAAACTCTCTCTCTCACACCACACACCAACTCTCTCTCACACACACTCTTCACACAACACTCTCATCACACACTCTTCACAAACATCTCTCACACAACTCCTCACACACACTCTCTCACACACACTATCTCACACACACACACTCTCACACACACCTCTCTCACACCACTCTCTCTCTCACACACCATCTCTCTTCACACACACTCTCTCTATCACACACCCACTTCCTCTCAAACACACATCTCTCTCTCACACACACAGTCTCTCTCTCACACACACACACTCTCACTCTCTCTCACACACTCCTCACACACACACACTCCTCTCACACAAACACTCCTCTCACACACACACCTCTCACACACACACTCTCTCACACACACCACTCTCTCTCTCCACACACACACTCTCTCTCTATAAACAAAATTCTCTCTCTCAACACATCTCTCTCTCTCTCACACACACACAACACACACACACTCTCTCTCTCACACACACACACAAACACTCGCACACACACACACACACGCGCGCGCGCGCACACACAACACTCTATCTCTCTCTCACACACACACACACTCTCTCGCTTCTCACACACACAAACTCTCTCTCTCTCTCTCTCTCTTTCTCACACACACACACTCGCTCTCTCTCTCACAAACACACTCAATCTCTCTCTCACACACACACACACACTCACTATCTCTCACACACACACACACACACCTCTCTCTCTCCACACACCACACACACTCTCTCTCTCTCACACACACACACACACACACACACACACCACACGAACACACACACACACACACAAAAAAACACACACACACACACACACGCGCACACACACACACACGCTCACACACAAACACACACACACACACCACCACACACACTCTCACACACACACTTCACACTTCACACACACACACACACACTCTCACACACACTCTCACACACTCACCCACTCACACACTCTCACACACTAACTCACACACACACACACACACACACACACACACACACCACCACACACACCCCAACACACACACACACCAGGGGTGGATTATGGCTATAAAACATCATCAATCTGACATATCAATAAAAACCACGCGCATCACACAACCTTATCAAAACAAACACACTAGGACCTTGTAATTATAATATGAACACAACATTAACATACGCAAATGAGCTGCATATAATCAGACGTCGACAGCTGATAACGTTATTCTCACCTCTCCTTCATTAAATGCTTAATTCGCGATATGGCGCTCTCGTCGATCTTTCTCAGAAACGTTTTAAATCTCTCCCTCTTGTTTTCCAGCATTCTTCCTCTACGCAGATCGACACACGCCGACAAAACACGCCGCTGAACGCGGATGCGATGATCCAGTTTCTCTCCGGCGTCCCATGAACGCGGCCTGATTAACAAAATGAGACAAAATCGGACCAAGCGCTGGCGGCCAATCAGCGCGCATCTGATCAGCCGCGGAGCCCAATCACTGCGCGACACTCTCTAACGGACTCCGCCCATGCCTTTTTATGGGCAGGACGGACCGTGTGCATGCAAACTGCGGTGGTAAGGAGGATGGAGTCAGGGTGGAGAAACTAGTGTGGAAGGCTGATTATACACTGATTGTATTACAGACCGGCCTAGTGTTTTTAACTCTGTTCTCACATGTTTTGATACGATCATGAGTTTGAACAGGTCATGCGCGTCTAAATGTTCACTAGTGATGGATTTGAGACTATCTATTAGGGATGGGAAGATTCCCCGATTCGCTCGGTTGATCGGCTCTAAAAAACGTTAAGGATGCGATGCATCTGGTTGTTTTTTTTTTTTTTTTTGTTTTAAAAGTGTTGCTCGGCTACAACTTGGCATGGCATCGCGATGCATCGGTTCTACATATTTGCATCGTTAAACAACCGATTTATTTATACTATAAAATTACTAAGGGAATGGCTATAGACTTTTATGTTTCAAATGACCATATTTTATTTTAGATTGATTTCTCCTCTCTAAACTGTTTCTCAAGCGCGTTCTCATCACCGCTGCGCGTGAATATGACGCATCACAACACCAAGGAGACCTGAGGAAAAACTGGGATTAAAGTCCAAAGCCTGACTTGAAATAACCTAACAAATCGATCGGGGCTAAAGCGGTTCCATTAACAACAGTTGTTACATGCACACCCCCAAAAAAAAAACACGCTAACTAGCCTAATTTTTTGTTGCAAGGCTTATTATAAAGCATCCCTACTTGTCGCGACTTCATGGTTCAACAGCGAATAATCTGTGTGGTTGATGCCTTTGGACGTTTGTGTTTCTCAGTGCACAACTGACATGTCACGAGTATTTTTTCCTCGGGGCAGTTCGAAAGTATGCAAAAATATCATTTTGCTTGCTGTCAGGAGGGGAGGCAGCGAGGAGCGAGGCATACGCGACCGTGAGACGAGCAATAGTAAAATATGCATTTGCTCAATTATTCGGTGTTTCTGTTGGACATTTAAAATGGGTTGCCTTTGTAGAATTTTTAAAACCTACATATAGACAGTGTGTATATTCTATGATAGCAGTACATGTAAAGGGGACTATTGTAAGTTATACAGTCCTAATTATCAAGCTTACTACTTAATTACTACTTTATAGCAGTTAAAATGTAGTTGTAATTTAGTGATTTTAATGCTTTAATAAGAGCCATGTTAGATTGTAAAGTTAGCTTCCAGCAGAAGTTGCCACAGGACGATTTTGCTTTTTATCAATTTGTTTTATGGAACCAAATCACAGCGAGTCAGACTAACGGAAATAAGCCTGGCCTATTGGTAAACTTGTTTTATGAAACAGGCCTCGAGGTGTTAGAAGTCAGAAGATGCATACATAAGTTAATTTATGATTTGTTGTCTGTCTGAACCAAAGGAATAAATGCAATCATATTTTTTCCATTGCATCGTATTGCATCGAATCGCATTGCGTTGAATCGGATTGAATCGAAATCGCACTGCATCGTAACAGGGTTAATCGTATCGTATCACATCGCATCGTTCTAATTAATATATCTCAATGTATCGTACGTTGGATATGGCAGCGAGATGCGTATCGCATCGGCCGAAGTTATGGAGAAGATGCAACTTTTTTTTTCATTTCTCTTATTTGAATCACACATGAAACACTTCAGTCCCCCAACTACATAATTTCATAATCAAATCACGCTTTGCTGCAGAAATCACCATTTCAACACAATTTTCCCCGGATCATCTCGTCGCTTTTGCACACATGACTGCGTCACATGACATCTCATGACCCGCATACGCCCTTTTATGCATAAAACATAGCGGGAGCAATGTGTGTGCAGTCAGTATTTGGAGGAAGGAGTTGACACAGCAGCTCACGTTACACTCATCATCCGAACAGAGGAGGCCCTGTACCCACCGCACGCAGGACAAATATCAGATCCACAGCCAGTTCCTGGTATCAGACCGCAGCTCGTCTGACCTCTGGATGTTCCTCATGGAGACTTCTGTCATTTCATGAGCCCAGTTTGTTCAGTATAATTATGAGGTTACAAATGCACACTGGAGTTTGTCAAAAATGGGCTTTTAACGTCATCTGCAGTTGATTTCAAGACTTACTGCTTGCTACAATGCTTTTGTTGAAAAAGAGGCAGCAAATATTGCCAATCATACAGCAAACACTACATTTTTATACAAAAATATAATGCAGTACTCCAAGAAAGTTTCTTGCTTATGCTAAACTATTCTTCAGCTGTTAAAGGAAAAGTTCACCCAAAAATGAAGAAATGTAGCATTGCATCAGTGTCTCAGCAATGGGTGCCGTCAGAATGAGAGTCCAAACAGTTGATAAAAACCACAATAATCCACAAAATCCAATAATTCAGTTAATCCTGTGAAGCCAAAAACTGCGTTTGTAAGAAACAAATCCACCAAATTGTTACTTCTGGTTAAAATACGAGTCCATAATCCAAGATAACGCATGATAATGTGGTCTGGTCTGAATCAGGAGAGAAATCTGCACAGATCAAGCACCTTTACAAGCCAAAACAGCTCTAAACAAATATGTGGCTGGATTTTGATGTGAGAGACAACAGGAGATGGACTTTTTCACTGGAGGAAGGGTTATTAGGATTATGTAATTTAGTTAAAAGCATCTTAATGCTGGATTTGTTTCAGCTTTTGGCTTCTCCAGATGTTAACTGATGGACTGGAGTGGTGTTGATTACTTGTGGATTATTGTGATGTTTTTATCAGCTCTCATTCTGACGGCACCCATTCACATCCATTGGGGGGAAAGTGACGCAATGCTACATTTCTCCAAATCTGATGAAGAAAAACTAATCTCGGATGGCCCGAGGGTGAGCACATTTTCCGCAAATGTTCATTTTTGGCTGAACTACTCCTTTAGATCAGCTAAATATTTGACCAAACGCACAAACGTTGCATCTCTGGTGTGAAGATAGTCCTCTCCGCCAGCTCTACAGACAGATGGTCTCCAGGTTCTCAGCGTGTCGCTTCACTTCAGGTGTTCGTCCTGCTCTCCAGTGTCACCCATAAGATCTCTAGCTCAACTGGTTTTGGGTTTCCACTAAGCAGGGCCTGAAACCTCTCACCTGTGCAGCGTTGCCTGGCTACCCTCATCTTTAATTTAACACGGCAGACTTGACTGCAGACGGCTGTGTACGCCTCGCTCTTTACCATGCAGGAGTCAGAGAAGACGACGTGCGACCCAGAGCCCATGCAGAACGGAGAGGCCATGAGTCCGGACGCGCAGGACTCCAAAGGACCGTCGGGGGACGAGGAGAACCAGGGAGCCATCCCGTCGGCCCCGCCGCTTCCCCAGGAGCCTCCTCCATGTCCAAGGCCCAAACTGGTGTTTCACGCACAGCTCGCACATGGGAGCCCAACGGGACGCATTCACGGCTTCACCAACGTCAGGGAGCTTTATGCCAGGATTGCAGAGGTCTTCAACATCTCCGCTTCTGAGGTACAGCGAGTCTTTGGTACTCAGCAAAATGTCTTTTTCTGGGTCAAAGGGAAAGGTTGCTGGTCTGAGGAGTGGTGTGTGGGTCATTTGTTTCTTGGGAAGTATGTTGGAGTTTGCTCTTAAGGTAGTAAATGTCGTGTGTACATAAGTTGTTGAAAGTTGCTAGATAATATATCACCACTACATTAGTTATTTTGATCATTATAAAAATGTATAATATTTAAAAAATAAATTTGGTTACAAAATTATGCAAAAATATTTACCTACATGCTAGTGGCTAGTAAATGGGGAGAAAACAATGGGAAAATACAAAGGAATGATAGATAGATAGATAGATAGATAGATAGATAGATAGATAGATAGATAGATAGATAGATAGATAGATAGATAGATAAATTAATATTTTAATTGATGCCAGGGGCAAATAGATAAATAAATACAAATCAAAAATAAATGAAATAAATAAATATTACATGTTGAATATATGCCAATGGTTAGTAGGTTTTTGTATATGTCAGTGGCTAGTCAAGGGATTAAAATACATGAAATCAACAAATTAGTTATTAAAAATAATAAATACAAATTTTAAATGTTTTCACATGTGACAGTGGCTAGTAAATGTAAACAAACAAAAACAAATGATTAAAATAAATATTTCCTACATTCTAAAACAATAAAAAAAATAAATATAATATCTATTAATTTTTTTTTCTTTAGTTCATGCTTGAACAATATATAATTTAAAAAAAAACTATTAAACAAAACCAAAAGTTCTGTTTTAATTTGTGGTTTAACATTACATGCTTAATATATATATATATATTTTTAAATGAACATACCGAAATGTTTTCTCATATGCCTGAGCCCAGAACTTTCTGGAAAGTATATTGTTCTCAGTCAGCTTAATCCTTATGTAAATAAATAAATAGCTTTGAATGTTAATACAATAATATCATTGATTATGAATAGATTTTAATATGAACATACTGATTTTTTAAAAATGTATTAGCTTTAGTATTTATATAAACTATATAAAAATGCTAATATACTAAACTACTACCATAAAAAGTATTTTATTCATGTGTCGCTGCTTGAATATCACCAGATCAACTTACATAACCGATCAGGTTTATCTGTAATCTTTTCTTCAAAAGCACTGAACTGTAAAAATCACACGGCCTTCAGGAGAAAATATCCTTCAAGAACCTGTTATCAAGACATTTCAGGACTATCTCAGAGGTCAATTTTTTATCTGAAACCAAACAGTTTGAGTCAAAAGTTTAAAGGATCACGTGAGCATTTATGCGTTCAAACAGCTCGTTACTTACATTTATAGCTCGGTAAAGCTGAAAATATTGAATACCAGTCGTTTTAGCTACAGATTAAGTCTAGAACAAAAAGATTTTAATGGATATTAACATGGAGACTCGCACCTGAGTGCTAGCAAACAGGAGTGTTAGCATCTGTTAACATCGTTAAACATTGTAATACGAATACAAATCATGTTTTAATCAACGTTCATCGATGCTAACTCCGTTAACACACAACATTAGTTATATTCATTGGAGAGTTACCTTAAAAGTGCTGGTTAACCGCGAGACTGGGCGCCTCATGGTGGAAAACGTCATTTTACTCTTATTCCTAGACTTAAGAATAAGAGTGATTCATAAAGGTTCCTAAGTGTTAAGACTAGGTCCCAGCTCCTGAATTATTTAAGAGAGCTGAAGAGGTCTCCTAACCTCGTTAGGAGTAGCAAGATGGCAGCACAGAGGAGGAAACAAACACTTTCCAGCGAAGACATGACATATTGGAGTTATATGATGATATGGAGTTGATAAAACAATACAAACTTGATTGTCAAGATCAAAAAGTCAAAAGACAAAGTAAGAAATGTAATAACCTCTTCCACTCAACAAGTCAATGCTCTAACTGCAGCAATGTAGTAATTACATTTTTTTGCCTGTAAAATTGGAAAAATGCAGCAATGCACCGGTGATGACACGGTAAGCAGGGTCTTGCATATTGTGGCACTAACCCCACCGAACACAACAGTGGCCAAAAGTGATTTTAATGACCCCACATTTCACTTAAACCACTAAAATACAAAGGGTAAAAAACACTGACCAGTGTTGCCAACTGCTTTCAATCGAAAGTAGCTAAAACTGGTCACTTAATGTTGCTAGATGACCTCATAAAGGTGGGTTCACTGATCTATATTTATATTTATATTTATATAGATCAGTGAACTCGCCTTTATGACGTCATGGGAATGTAGATACGGCTTGTCCAAGAAACTGATTTTGTTGCTAGGCTTTTGAAAAAAAAGTCTCTAAAGGGATGCGGGGAGGGGGGGAGGGAAGGGAGCAGGGGTAGAAAGAAGACAAAAAATACAACTAAAACTGGCACACTGACTACAAAATAAGTTATTAATATTTCATTGGTCCTATTGTTTTGCCCATGTGTTCATCATTGCTTGTATGACAGCATGCCAAAAATTATGACCGCACAATTTGGCATGTTTCATTGCATTATTATCTCAAATAAAACAACTGACTCTAAGCAACTATATGCAATATGCTTACAAAATCTTGAACATTCATTTATTTTATTTTTTTAATTAAGGGTGAAATTTCCTAGACCGGACATCTCTTTTGGCCACTACTATATGGCAGTTAAGTTTCCAACTGACCGCCAAACCATATTGCAAAAATTAGGCCACTTTTATGAGGATTGTGGGCTTTCATAGAGTTGTTGGAGCCATTGATGGAACTCATGCTCATGTTCAATGATGATTGCTCTAACTGTAAATGAGGAGACATACAATTAGAAAACGAAGCATCAGTAATCATTTGTGATAATTTTGCACAATGCAAAGCATTAATTTTTTTTTAAATATTACAATATTTCAGTGTCTTAATTAAATGAGTTTATTGTAGTTACATTAAATGATTGGTGTTGTGCTGCTGTGAGCAGGCTCACTATTGGCTGATTCAGAGGTCGAGGTCAGCCATTTTGTGTTGACATCATTGTAGTGCTTAGTTCACAACACTTAAGTGTCACCTCAGTCAACACTGAAGAATCAGTCTCAGACTTTACTGAAAGCATCTTTATAAAAGTCTCCTACTTAGAAAAGTCCTACTTTTTACTAAGAATATTTTGAGACTTAAGTCAAAGCTTAAGACTATTCTTAAGAGCATTTCTGAGAAGTTTTATACATACGTGTTGGTTTTGTCTGTGATCTGACAAGCGTTTGTCTGTTTTTCCCTCCAGATCCTCTTCTGCACGCTGAACTCGCACAAAGTGGACATGCAGAAGCTGCTGGGCGGTCAGATCGGTCTGGAGGACTTCATCTTCGCGCACGTGAGGGGAGAAACCAAAGAGGTGGAGGTCGTTAAAACCGAAGACGCGCTCGGCCTGACCATCACCGACAACGGCGCGGGATACGCCTTCATCAAAGTGCGGTAACCAGGGTAACCAGCTAACGGTTTCCTGGGAAACTAGTCTAGAGGGTTGAGAATCTTAACATTTGAGCCCCCGGGAAAACAAAACAAAACAAACTACGAAATCAAAACAAAAGCAGTGAATGAATGAATCAAATAACTTTGGAATATTTTGGAATAATTACGGACCAGTTTGAGAAAATTAAGAATTTGAGCCTCCAAAATGAATATACAGCAAAATAAAAAATACAATATATCAATCAATTAATCAATAATACTTTTGGAAAAATTTTGTACCAGTTTGGAATATTGAGAATCGTAACATTTGAGCCCCCGAAAATACAAAAATAATTATATATATATATATATTATATATAACACATACACAACAAAATGGGAAAACAAAAGCAATAGAAAGAGAATGAATGAATGAAAAAACTTTGGAAATCTGAATATTACGGGACCAGTGGGAAAATTAAGACTTGAGCTCCAAATGAAAAATAAAAACAAACAATACAGCCAAAATCAAAAATACAGAAAAATAAAAAAATACAGCAAAATAAAAAAAAATACAGCAAAATGAGGGAAAAAAAAATACATATGCAAAAGTAATAAGAAACTAAAGGAAAAAAAAAAAGAGAAATCAATCAATTTAATCAATATAATGGACAGAATTTTGGACCAGGTTTGGAATATTGAGAATCTAAACATTTGAGCCCCCGAAAATACAACTAAAAAAGAAGATAAAAGAAAAGAAAGAAACAAAATAAATAAAAAAAAATTAAGGCACAACAGTCATGCAGTTTGCAGATGAATGTTACTCTGGCAGGGAATGAAAGGATATAAAAATATAATCTTATTCTCTATATCTATATCTCTATAATAACAAAGAAGTGGAAAAATAAAACAAAGCAGTTAAAAATAAAGTAAAATAAAAAAGCATAGCATGTAAGGAAAAACAGTGTTTTAAATGTAAAAAGCAAAAAAAAAAACAAACAAAAAAAAGTACACCCGAATCAATTAATATATTATGTTGTACATGATTATATTCTATATCTAATATATTACCATTATATTATATACCTCGCTTATGTCTTATGTTTTGTTTAAGAGGATAAAGGAAGACAGCACCATTGACCAAATAAAGATGGTGTGTGTCGGCGATCACATCGAGGCCATTAATGACCAGAGCATTGTGGGATGTCGGCATTATGAAGTGGCGAAGATGCTGAAGGAGCAGCTGAGAGGAGCGCCGTTCACCCTGCGCCTGCGTCGAGCCCAAGAGACTTCGGTGAGACAAACACACAAACACACACACAAACAAAAAAACACACACACAAACCAAAAACAAACACTCTCTATCACCAAACAAACACACACAAATACAAAAAATCAAAAACCACAAACACACACACACACACATACAAACACAGAAACACACACTCTCTATCTAACACACACACACACAAACACACACACTCCTCTCACACACACCCACACACACACACACACACAAACACACAAACACACACACACACAAAAAAAAAAAAAAAAAAAAACACACAAACAAACACACACAAACACAAACAAACACAAACAAACACACACAAACACAAACAAACACACAAACACACACCACTCTCTCACCACTCTCTCTCACACACACCCCACCACACACAACACTCACAAACAAACAAAACACAAAAACACAACCAAACAAACCCACAAGGAGAACGGACAGGAAAGGGGAGGGATCACACACACACTCTCTCACACACACCACACACACACACACAAAACACACAAAACACACTCTCTCTCACCACACCCACACAACACCACACCAAACTCCAAACAAAACACACCCCCAAAAACACACAAAAACAAACCACACACACCACACCACACTCTCTCACACACAC